>CAJVPP010000415.1:0-33201 GCA_910592005.1 Funneliformis mosseae | reverse complement strand
ATAAATAAAATAAAATAAATAAAAGAAATATATTATATAAAAGAAATATGTGTTATAGATGACATAGATGACATAGATGACATATATGATTTCCTAAAAATTGACATTATCTTTTAGATCATCATCATCCATATCTTCTTCTGTGTAATAATATTTATTGTGGGAAGCTGCCAATCCAGTATTTTGTAATTTTATCAAAATCTTTATTCAAAGGGTCAAAAACTCATATGTTATATTGGCTGAAGAGATTTTTGTTAATAAGTACAATTTGGAAGTCATAACAAATTTTGAGCAGCTTGTTAATCATTAGAGTGAATTCAAAGATTTGCTGTTATTATTTTTGATAAATAGCGATGAGTTACTTATTAGTTTGTGATTGTAAGTGAACATTATAAAAATTTGTATCAATAAATAGAATTTTAAATTCAGCTTCAGAAGTAGTATCTGAGAGTGTATTGTTATAAGTATCAGCTTCTTGAGAAGTTATGACTTTAATATTCAGTGCTTTTTCAACTATTTTAAGGCGAGATTGCAAAAATTTGGAAGTAAAATAAAGGTCACCAAAGATACTAGTAATAGATTCGAGTTGAGATATAATGAATTTCTTAAAGTTAGGGTCATGCATAGAGCTATCTGCAGCAGTTCCATTTTTTATATTTGGGGTAAGGTACATTTTATTATCAAAGACAGTATCATCATTCATAGGTTCGTCAGCCTAACTTATAATAGGTAGTTTAAGGGTATTCTTATTTGGTATAGCAATAGGTTCTCTGGTAGAGGAGAAGAAGAAGGTTATCTATTTTTAGTTTACAGACGCTTAACATTAGAGTTCAATTAGCTAACTATATCAGCAAATGTAATATTATCTCTAACAGCACTGTGAGATTTCTTAAATACAGTATAACCATTAAATTAAGTGGACTAAAACCTTTGGTAAAGATATTGGGTATTTTTATCATTTGGTATGTTTCATTTTCTTGGTCATGAAGATGCATTATGATATATTGATGAATAAATGACGCAGAGTTTATTTTTTATATCAGTCCATTCGAATTTTTTGTTGTTGTGAGTTTGTCAGTCATGATTGCAGCATCAGCTTTATCAGTATTGCGAAAGTAAAAGTATGCATATTATAAGTAATTATAATTTAATCTTATTTACAGAATAATCTAAGCGGTAGCATTGACTATCTTATTAATATCAAAAAGATCACATGCTGTGATGCCTCGTGAAAAATTAGTTAATTTTTTTAAAAATTTAGAGTGATCTTAGATTTTCTTTCTATTTTAGTCACACATAAAAATATGAACAGAGTCATTGATGATGAGTAATACATCAGTTGAACGAAGAAGATCAAATTTGGCTTTATCATCAAATGTGATAATATCACATTATCATAAGTTTCTAGTTTCTATAATATAACGTACGATGTTACTGTAACAAGTGAAAAAATTTTTAATTCATATAATTATAAAATCTAACAGGTTCTCAGTTACTGTGATCTATTATGCAAGTACAAACGGATGCAATTTTATATAATCAAAGGTAAAAATGTGACTTTATTTATATTAAAAATCTGTACTTTGTAAAATCATCATATTCATTAGAGTTTAAAAGACAACTTTGAGGATATTTATTAAGGGATCAGCAGGAAGTTTTTCATGTATAATATCTGTAAAAGAAGCATAGTTGAAACAATATTTGTCAGTAATTTCAGCGATCTTTAGTTGGGGATTCACTTCAAGGTATTTTTTGAGCAGAAAATATGTGAAAAATTTTTTAGCAATGAGCGGCATAATGAAAGTGACTGAGTGGTATCAATGGTATTTTCAGATGCATCAGATAGATCATTGATGTTCATTTCATCTTTTTTATTGTTGTTTGTTGTAACGTCAGTACTGTATTAGTTGTTTTAGCTTTTCCTTTATCAAGAGGTAGGGGTGTAGTTTCAGATATTTGGTCAACTTCCATAGTGACTACAGGAGGTTGTGTAATATTAGAACTTTCAGCTTCGGCTTCATGTTCAGTTGTTTGAGTGGTATTTTATTTTTTTTGAGGTGATAATTTTTCTTTAACTGGCAACACAAAGCGACCACGGTTGTTAGATTTTTGTGATTTTTTTGAGCATTTTTTGGTGATTAGCAGAAAGAGTATCTCATCTCAAAATTCAATGTTAGATTAAGAAGGTATAATGTTTATATGTAATCATGTTTTTCATCATATACAGTATGTTTTTCAAAACAAATAATAACTGTAATTATTGTTTAGAATTCTATAAAAAAGATGTCTTTAATGTAAAAATCTTATATAAAAGATTATAAAATGTTAATAATATTAATGATAGTTTATTAGATGATGAAAAACTAGATAATAAAAATAAAATAGCAGCAATAGTAAAAAAAATATTGGTAAATTTTAAACTTGATAAATTAAATAAAATATATTTTAAAATACATATCTTTAGCCTTAAATTTTCGGTTCTCATCTAATTTTCTTTAGAGCAGAGATCTCCAGATCTTTTTTTACCCAACTGTAAAGAAAAAAACGAACGAAATATTGATGCAAAAAAAAACTGTGTATTGATAAATTAGTTTTAAATCAATTGAAACCGAACGTTACACAATATAAAAAGATCTACATTTGATTTTATCAGCTCGTACGTTCATTATGCGAATCAATATAGGTGCAGTATTTACTGTACATTACTTTAATCCTGCTTAATATATTTTCTAACCACATCTCATCGACGGATTGCCAAATTTTTGTAAAATAGCAAGGTGGAGGATTATCATTCAACTTTCAAAAGCTCATATCACAATATTCATTTCCGGTGATTTGTACGCCAAATGCTTATTTAATTTAATAAAAAATTTACTATTCATCGGAGCTAACTTAATTTTATGAAAATATGTCTAAAAATATGCCCAAAGAGGCCAAAATTCAGCAAGGAATAATTCAATTTTAAACTTAAATGCCATGCTAGTCAATTTAAAATTTCAATTTCAATTTTCTATGAAATTAGAAGAAGGATCAAGTACTTTTCCTGCGGAATAACTAGCCAGCTTTTCGGGGCTGATTTCATGAATGCTGTCACGGATGATTGGCCGAATCTCAGAGATGAAAAAATTTAGTGGCAATATACTTGTTTCAAACGGCCTTACCCATTCATCTTCTAACAAATCACGATCACCTTCTACATTTTTAATTGTAATGATTTCATTTTCGATGTCTACAAGGAAATTTTTTACATCCTTACGATATAAATCAAAGATTCCAGTGCCTTGCGTCTGTTGTTTGGTCAAACTGGCTATAGATTCTAACCTATAATTGGAGAAAGGAATTATTTACTTTTGGTAACTTTAAATAATGATATTTTGTTGAATTTGAATTTTAGAAAATCTTACATTAAACAAGTCGCGCTAATTGACGGATTGCCATAATCTTTCAACATATTGAGAATTTTATTTTCAAATTCTTTTACCTCTTCTCTCTTTTTTTTGATTTTCTCGTCGATGATTTCGAGCTGTTCGTTCTTTTTAGCTCTTGCCTGTTCGACTTTATCTTTGGCTGCCTCCAACTTTTTCCATAGAGATGCGAGCTCTTTCTTGCATTCCGCTTCATCTAAAATTTCTTTATTTTCTTGACTTGCAATTTCGGATAATTCTTCTTTGATAAGCATTTTTTGCTTCCGCAATACTGTTAATGTATGGATTTTATTATTAGCTTAAAGTTATTTTAAGAAATCTTCAGATGGATATTATTGCTAGTATTGAACCTTCAAGATCTTTATTCCTTATGATGAAGCGAACAATACTTGTGCTGGTTGCAACTGAAAGAGCTTGGCTTTCAAGATAATCCCGGCTTTTTTGGAGCATTTCCTTTTCCTTTAGAAGATCTTTCTTCAGGCGCTCATGATGATCATCCGATTTCGTTTTATAAAATTCTATTTCGCCAATAATTCTGGCAACTTCATCGAATTCTGCAATAACCTCTATGAGCTTTTCTTGCCTTTCTTTTTCAAGAGCTTCTAGTTCTTTCTTACACTGAGCCTGTTCTTCGACCCAACCTGGAATAGCTTGGGAACCTGAAATCTTCATAAAATCATCGAGATTATTTTTGAGATTTTCAACTTTCTCAGTGTCAAGTTCACATTTCTTATTTAAAAGGACATTCAAACTTTCTATAGGTTTTTCTACGAAATGGAGATACTTGGTAAGCGGTTTATCCTGAAGTTTCGGATTATTGGCGATTTTCATGAATCTCGCGATTCCATTGGAAAGTCTTTCCATGGCACCAATGATGTCTATCAAATTTCTTCGAATTTTTGCACTCTCAAAGAGAATCTCGGAGAGTTGTTGAGGAATTTCCGTACTGTTAAAAAAAATAACGCGCATATAAACAAAACAAATATTGAAAGGACGAAAACTTAACGGAATAGTTAATAAATGAATAACTAACATTTCTTTAGATAACTCCCTCTTTTCTTTTTCCGTAAAGGCAATACGAGCATGGACGGTAAAACAACTGCTTATGACACTCACTTGGTTCATAACCATATCAAACATCGGGCTAATCAATTTAAATCTTTGTTCATTGCCAATATAAGGATTTCGCTGTGTAATGTTTTGCTGTTGAACTTTCAACTTCCTTTCAAAATCTTGAATTAATTGGTCATTTCTATTCTTGTTATCCTCCATGGCAAATATGAGAAATAAGAATTTGAAATTGAACTCCTTGACAGAACCAAAGCCCATTTTAAAGAAAAAAAGGGGATACAAAAAACTATACGATCACAAGATGGCGTTTTCAATGAATATGTTTGTTGTGCCCCAAGTTGCGATTTACCCCAACTTTAAATTGGCAACTTTGGGGAGTTAATGTAGATTGGTTTGTGGGTCGGTATTTGCAGTTAGTCCTTTGTAGATCATTTTGACAGTTTGACACGATGCCAGGTAGTTATGATGACAGGTTTGGTAAGATGCCAGGCCCCGTTCAAATTATTTTTTTTTTATAAATATGAATCGAAAAACTCAACATTTCGCGATCACCCTTTTTATACACCTTAAACCTTCCTTTCCTCCCTTGCGATATGTTTCGCATTCGCCGTTTTTTATCATTTTAAACTTCATTTATTTTAAAATCCCGATTTTTCTTTTATTTTATTTTATATTTTGTAATTGCGCAGTGTTTAACTAATTAGTATTGTTAGTATTATTAGTGATTAGCAATTATTAGTTTATATATTGACATTGCGAGGCAACACTGACTAATTGATATTTTTAAATAAATATTTGTCACAATTACTTCATTTTTATTCAATAAATTCCTTCGCTTACCAATACAAATTTGTTATATATACATAAACAAAAACTGAATACAACAAGTAGTTTTATTTTTTGGGAATGCGATCATATAATGTAAATAATAATTTGATTTTAATGAATGATAAAACTATTGCGATTTTTGATTATTTTATTACATCTTCTTCACATGAATTTCTTTTAAAAATTTTCAAATAATAAATAGTTTATTTCATAGTGTCCGACCAAAAAAAAGGTTCGCAGAAATAAGGTCAAATGCTTACTATGACGGGAACAAAAAATAAAGATTTCCCGGTCTTTTTAAGCGATTTACATAAATAATGGTCATGAGTCGCTATGGCATATCTGGTATTAGAGCAAAATTAAAATTTTTTGAACTAGAAAGCTTGTTACAAATTAAAACGTAATTCATTTTCATTATGAGGAGAAGAGAAGTATTATCGGGGAAAGGAATACTAGTAATAATCGTATTTTTCCTTGGCGTTGATTGGATGTTTTTTAAAAGACAATAATCGTATTTTCCTTGGTGTTGATTGGATGTTTTTTTGCAAACAACATATGGAATATAATAAAAGCAATTTATAACCGTTGCTCTACCAAATCAACCCAAATTCCTGTTTCTAATAAGTTGATTAATCCAACAAAATCTATTCGGAACATTCTTATTATAGGAGAAACAGGAAATGGTAAATCGGCATTGACAAATGTTCTATCAGGCAAAGAAAAATTTGCTGAAAAATCTGGGCTTACTAGTGGAACCAAAAACATACATATTGAAGATTTTGAATGGAATGGAATGGAATACTATATCGTGTAATCGATACAATCTGGACAGCAAACACTGCTAATCTTTCGAACATGAAAATAATATCTATTATTAGGGAATTCTTTGTATAATATGAGTTGATTGCTAGGAAAATCAGGTTCCGGGAAATTTTTAACAAAATTGAGATTTTTATTGCATTTTAGTTTTTGATGTTATTAGATTAAATTGTATTAAGCTCTTAATTTAAGTGAAAAATTTCTCGGAACCTGATTTTCCTAGAAACCCTCCCATATTGAAGGTGAAATCATACATATATTTTTTGTTCTCAACAATCGTTTCACCAAGGCGCAAGTAGAAACCTTTCAAACCCAAATTCCCAGATTATAATTCGTGTATTACTATTGTTCGCTCAAATTTTCCTGAATTTGAAGACAAAAATAAATGTGAAGACGACATTAATGAACTGCTCAAGTTCGAAAGTGTTGCTAAAGTAATTAAAAATTATAGAATCATTCATAATTGATAACCCACGTTGCTATTCAGAAGCAAAACGAAAGCGCGAATCTTCAAGACAAATCTTGATTAATTATTCATATAATTTCAAAGAACGTATCAATGCAGATGAAATATTTGAGATAGTAAAAAATAATATAGCAAAAAATAATCAAACTTTTTAGTCGCCTTTAAGTACTTATAAGGATCAAAAAAGGAGGATAATTTTTGGTGGTTATAACATACTCAACGTTCTTTTACTATTAAGCGGATAATGACACATTGATTTTTTTTTTCTTTAATAAATAAATATTGGATCTTCTGACGATATCTATTATTGAAAATAATTCGTTATTGATATTAATTTATTTTGTACTTTATTAAGTGATTCAATTGCCAATAATAATAAAGTCTCGTTTTGCATCTCGAGTGATTTGTAAACACAAGATCTAATAAAGTGGGTAATGCATGAGGTAGGAAACCTTCACTAGGTTTAGAAGATTTTGTTCGAGAATTTATAGTTTTATCAAATAAATCCAGAAATATTCCATCCAAAATCATTTGGGAAGATTGCTATTGATAAAATTAAGATTTTAAATAATAACATCAAAAACTAAAAATCTCAATTTGTTTAAAAAAAATTCCTAGAACCTGATTGATTCTTCCAGAACATTTAGATATTTAATAAAATTAATAACAAAATACCCTAACGCGTATCTAATATTTTTTATATCTCTTGATACAATTAACGTCAAAAACTCTTCATATTAATTTTTGTAACAGATTTCATCACGCAAACTATGTGGATCACGCGCAAATGAATTATTTATTTAAATCTATTTTCATTTTTTCATTGGGGGGGGGGGGGGTTTGCTGATGGGGGATTAGAGTTCTAACACATCTGTCACGTGTTGTTCGATGAAATTCTGCAAAATGTTACTGAAGGATCATAAGTTTTTCTCTGCCAATACGCATTGGGAAAAATAGTGTACTAAAAAATATCGATATGTAATTGATTGAGCGGGTATTCCAAAAGTAAATACAACGCATATAAATGTAATGAAACCTACTGCAACGGAGTTATTGTTTCCTAAATTAATAGGTGCAACATTTGACTTCTCGCTAAAAGAATTTTTATTATAATATATTAACAAAAGTTCCCGATTATATATCTAAATGACAAATATAATTCGAAATATCAGAAAATAACATAATACCAAACGTGATACGAAAGGAATTAGTAATTATGGAATTTATTTTGTTGTTGTCATTTTACACTTCTAAATTGGTTAAACTTCATATCCGGTTCGTCATTACTAGGTATAGTTGTATAAATACCGGAAGATTATTTTCAATCGTCGCGAATAAAAAACATTAATATAGGAAGTATCTACTGTAAATTATTAAATTGAAATGTTTAGATTTTGAAAAAATTAAATTTTAAGCGAACCGGTTCGTATATTTCAGAATTACCGGGAATGAATAATTAGTATATCATTTAAGCTCCTTTATTCACTCGTTCAATATCACTAAATAAGATATTTTTTAAAAAAAAATGGAGGCGTAATGTCTTCGGTGGTATAGAAAATAGTTGAATAAGGAACTATGGAATAATAAAGCGTCTTGAGCGGAGTACATTATTATTTACCAATAGAGAGAGAGTTTCTAAATATATAATACATGTATATTCAATAAACTTTCATGTAAAAATGTTTACAGTAAAAAATTTCTCTTAATTTATTATTATTAATAAAAAATGATATTTAATTAAAAACTTTTTCTTTATTCGATCATTATACTTTTATCTAATAAACCAAGAAAAAGTGCATTTGTTAATTACGTGGGGTTTGTAACTTAAAAATAATCTCACGTAAAGGGTATTTTCTAATGGTTTGCGAATCTGGATAATTGTGCATTTCGACAAATATAAATTTGTAAATGAAAAAAAAAAAAGAAAGTGAGTAGACTTTGAGTCGAATGAAAAAGGTATTTAATTCATTCAAGCAGATATTCGTCCTCTGGACAAGAATTTTAAAGACAAGATTGATAAGTAAATTTAAGATATAGTTCCTTTTTATTGAATGACAACTATACGTATCTGATCGAACAGAACGCCGACATTGAGGCAGTACTTTAATTACTTTGGTATTATATTAGTATTTCGCTATTATTAATATATTTAAAAAAAACTTAAACCTAACATCGTTTATAACAAATAAACGGGCCGCACTCATTTCACCGACAAACTTTTCACCGACAGAATCATTTCACCGACATTTCAAAAAAAAAAAAAAAAATATTTTGTAAGTTAAAAAATTATAAATTCTATAATTTATATTTTACAATTAATTTGATTATTTATTCCGAAATATTTATTAATTGCCCATCTAAATTAATATGTAACATTGATAAAATATGTAAAATGACTAAATAACATGACCGCTGAATTGAAAAATTCCTTTTTTTTTTTATTATTATTATAATCTTTTAAATGTGAAGTTTAATTTATTTTATTTTTCTATTAAAGATTAATTTATAATGTAAAATTTGATAAAATAAAAATAAAAATAAACTGCTGACGAAATGATCGTGTCGATGAAATGATACTGGCGGTGAAACGTTTGTAGGCGAAATGAACATGTCGGCGAAATGATTGTGCTGGTGAAATAATCGTCGGTGAAACGTTTGTCGGTGAAATGATCCTGCTGTCGGTAAAATAATGGTCGGTAAAACGTTTGTCGGTGAAATGAACCAGACCCCCAATAAACATAAAGAACTCCACGATTAACAATCTGTTTGTTTATGTTTATTTCACAAAACCATTTCCACAATAAAAAAAAAAAAATACTTGTAACAATACTTTATTATATTTGTACATGATGTTCAAAGAATTACTAATCCAATATTGATAGTAACATAAAAAAAAATTGGTTCGTTAAGAATGGTGGAGGAAATGGACGATCTAAAAAATTATTGCAAATGCAAGCTGTGACACCTGATCATATAGAACTATCGGAAGTTGCTATGTAAGAAACTCTCTAAGTTGGCTTCGTATTCTGACCAAAGTGTATACAAATAAAAAAGTACAGAATCAATCACATTAATGATCAATAAAAAAAATTATAATTAATAAGCAGGATCATAATAAACAATATAAAATAGACTAAAGGAACAATTTTTCTGTCAAGTAACTTTACAAATTCATTCTCAAACTTTTTATTTGACAAAACAATGTCTCTTTTCTTTATATAAAGAACAATACGCGCGAAAATATTCCTCTTACCACACCCTCCCCCGTAATCTGAAGTTACACACATAATAATAAAGTGGTCACCACTTAGAGTTGGTGCAGTCATCTCTAGGCTCACTTGATCACTTCGCTATGCTCAAATAACTAATTAATACACGACTTGAAAACATCCTCTTTAAAGAGAGAACATACTTATGGATCGATTATATGTCCATCAAGCGTCGTGATCAAACCCATGAATTTTACACGATTTGGAGGTTCATCTAATAATTTCAAATACCTTATCAACAACAATTATCTAAAGAAAAGTTTTTTTTTTTTTTTAAGGTTATCATGTACTGTAGTTAAGTGATCAATTGGATAAACCGAATCCTCACCAGGTAACGTGATGTACTGACTCTATTAGTGGGACAAAAATTTAGTTCCGAAAATCCGGAAATTCAAATTAACATGAATCATCGTCCATCATCCTAGAATTAATCCTTCTAAGACTACACAAACACCTTTATCATCAGTTAGTTCACCTTCGACTCACTTTTTTGCTCATACGACGACTCATTCATTCTCACAGCCTCCCACATCTACTAACTTACCATCACGTCCAAATAATAATAACAACGTTTCTTATCTAAACTAATCTGATTCACTCCAAAAAGGTAAGACTCTAAAATTATAAAGTATATAAATAAATATGCATCGAAAAATATTTTGTGTTTGTGGGTAATCCCGATGGACGACGATCAACGGGGCACAAATAGGATTTTCACCCGAAAATCAATTCAAAGTGACAAGTTATATGAGGTCACGTGGTGTGAAATTTTTTATGGAAGGGTCGGAGGCGTCATTTATTGAAGATTTTACTATAAGTGTATATTTTGGCCGGTCAAAAATTTATCACAAAGTTTGGTCGTTTTGACGGCCAAGCGGCCGGGTGCATTGGGTATTGAAAATTTCCGTGGAATTAACAGAAACTCTTTCGATTTCTTTTTCTTTTTTCTATATTTTTGTTATTTGTTATTTCTAATTTAATTTAATTTTTTTTTTTGTGAAAATATCTTTCTTGAAACTTCCGTGTATGCAGGCTCAGCCATCCACCAACCACCTTTATTTGTTTATGCAGAATTTCTTATTTCTATATACGCAAAGCCCATAAATATTCTTAAAGTATGTGCATACATGCAATAAAGACAGTTCTGTTAAATTTTTTTGTATGCAATGTGACAAAAAAAGAAATGATAAAAGTAATATTTTCAATAGCATCATTTATAAAAGCCTTAAATTGCTCATCACTACCTCTTTAATCACGTTCAATAATCTTCATTATCATTGTTTATATTTATAGGTTTTAAGGGGATACTAAGCCCGAAATGATTGATGAATCGTGGATTCTGATCATTTACTTATCATTGCCGTATCATGATAACCTTCCCCATAGAAGCTATTTAGACGTGCAACCTTCACTTTATTTCTCTATCTACAATAATTTTTACCAAATATTTATGAAGTTGATTTTACGAAAAGAAATTTCATCATTATCAAAATTTTAATTAATCACTTTTTTTTTTTATTAATAACGCATTACATACAATATATTGGGAAACTTCAAAGTATATTTACTAAAATAAAAGGATCATATTTCGCAGTAAAATATAAATTTTTGTATTATTAATATATATATATATTGACTAAAATTAAGTATTTACATCAGAAATATGCAAATTAAAGTTTGTTGAATAATTGGTAATCAAGGATAGAAATGATTCACATGATTATTTATTTAAAAAAATGGTAACTGTTGATCAAAATTATAAAATAGAATAAAGTTTGTATAAATAATAGGAATTGTAGATTTATCGAAACTTTTTGAGATTTCCAATTATAGTAATAATAGATGACATTTATGATAATCGTAAAGTCGTCTGCAATATTAAGATTGCAGAGATAAGCATGATCAACAAATCGGTATTATAAGTATTATATTTGGTGAATAAAGTTGAATAAAGTTTAAAACAATAATATCCCATGTTGGGTGATGATCCCTTAAACCGATTATAGAAACTTGATTAATTTTTGAGGCTGAAGTGTGATAGTACGAAACTTATATTGCACGCGTTACGAAAAAAAAAAAAAAAAAAAAAACTTTGATAAACTGATAAAAATCAATTCGATTATACAAAATAAAAACCTTTCATATTAGTATTATTTGATCGACAATTAGACAGTATCGGTATATAAATAAATGCGAAAAAATCAAATCAAACTTCACATCAAAAATGAGAATTCCAAGCGATCCTCACTATCAAAATATTCCAATTACCATGCAAACTACACTTGAGTCTTTACAAACCAATTTATATTACGAGACGTCTAATACACCTAATGAATTTCAACCGTACCAACCTCAAGGTACTATCGTTAACTCGCAAACAGTGACATCAAATTACCCTACACCATTTATTCCCATTCACGTACCACCTGTATTCAAAATTAAATGGAATGATATTAGTATTAAATCGTTACTTATTTTTTTGAAAGAAAAAAAAGAAGTGCTAAAAGTATTAGTAGAAAATAGAGGCGGTATTGGTGACATTACCATTAAAAAAGAGCTCTGGGAGCATGCATCAGAAGTAGTGTATAATGGTGTAAACTTATATTATAGTCCTGAACAATGCGAAACAAAATGGCGGAATATTAGACGAACTTGCAAGGTGAGTTTATTCACCTTAATAAAAAATTTTACTAACAAATATATTTATTGTTAAATCAAAATTGATTATAATTTAGTGTAAACCTAATTATCGATATATGTCAGAAGCTAGAGAAGTTGATCCAAGAATTTAATGAATTTCAAAGACATTGATTCTAATTATTGTATCACCAAGAAAAATTAATGACGTTAATGAGACTAATTATATGCTTAAAACTAGTTAGACATTCATCAGAGGTTTTAGTAACTTCCAGTTAGGATTTAGAAAATAGATAAATTAAATAAAATTGTATTTTCTATTCGTTATTATAAAAATAAAATTGATTATTGGACTATAAAAATGAGCTGTTAAAGTATTCGGTTATTATTAATATTGACATTTAAAGTTTTTGACTGTTCGAGGTCATATTCTCTTCAAATTAATAAATATTCCACATCCGGACATATTAACGACTTGTTGTTTTTGAGAGAGAGAGAGAGAGAGAGATAAAGAGGATCGAAGGTAATTATGATTCTTTTGTTAACTTCTCACATATATCTTTTAAAATTATTTATTTTTTTTTGCGCGGTCGAAATGCTTGCCCCTCATAAATTCAGAATTTATGCATGTTTGTAAATGCGCGTGATTAAAATACATTAAAATAAAAAAAAATTTATATATATGATTTTAGTAAGATGAATCGGCAGAAGCGATCATAATCCTGCTTGTTATGTTTTGAATAATGTAAAGAGCGTTAACTTCCTCTATTACATAAGCTATTATTACACAGAACAATTGAAAATTAGTTTTGGTAATACCAAAAGTAAACTTTACAAAATATTTGGGGAATTCTAGTTCATGATGATCGGTCAAGAGGACCAATAAAAAATGTTTTGAACAAAATTTATATTTCGCCTCGTCCCGTCAAAAAAACTAATCATCATACAATCATAACATTAACATTTTGCAATTGTTTCTTAGGTGCACCCGAAACCTGGTGAATTGCAGGAGTGAATCCTTGAATGAGAAGTATGAATTTTATTCTGTCAAACACAGTCCTTTTTCGATCAAAATCAGTAATAATATGATCAAAAGGTTATATCGTATCATTAAATGCTATGGAATGTTAGAAAACTATATACGCACAATTTAGTAGTCTAAAAGGCTTTTTTAATTTTGGAAAGATCTTTTCCCGTAAAAAATACCCCTGCTTCTAATATGACAAATCAAGAAAATAATAACTTTTTATCCGAAATTTTTGTTCAAAAAACGAGAAATTATAAACATGAATTTTTGAAAAAAAGCAGATGTAAAGATTTTAACGATCCGAATGGTCTTTTTTTTAATAAAATTTTTCAACTAGAGCCAGTATTTTGTACAAGTACACCAACTTACAATAATTTTCCCACGCGCAGTCTATCGCTAATATATCGTTCCTATACCATCAGGTATGTTCTATTTATAGATCCTATTATAAAATACAATAAAATTAAATTTTAGATCGGTGAGAGAAATTGAAGCTTCTTTTGGTAATGATCTGCGAAATAATCTATTGCTTCTTCTAGAAAGTCGTACTTATGTTCGTTGGGAAGCTTTAATTAAAGTGAATCTAATAGTAGTATTATCACTAAAATATGATCACTTAATCAAAAATTATTTTCGACAGTCACTAATACACTAATAGCAAATGCCCCAATTTTCAACCGATCCTGAAATATAGAAATTTATTTAAAAGAAGTCGTCAATTAATAATAATAATAATAAAAATAGTTTGATAAAAATTTCGGCAATCAAAAAAAGAAAAGAAAAGAAACAAAACAAATCGACAATTATCATTCAATTAAAAATAAAAAATTAATAAAAAATTAAAATTTAAATTAAATATTAAATTAAATTTAGTTACAAAGTATAATAAAACAAAAAATCTAGATATGATTTTAACCTTTTATATATAAATAATCAAATGTATTGCTTAGAATTTGCCATTTTGTGGTAAATTCATAATCCCAAACCAATTCAAAAATCTAAATAATGTCACACATCTTCACCCTTCATTTTCACTAAGTATTTTGTATTTTGGGATCAGAGATATATTGTTTTTTAATCACAATCCTATTTTGTTATTAAGGGGAGAATACCGTGTTAATTAAATATTTTATAAATCCTTTATTTTAAAAAAAATTGAATAGAATAAATTTCCTTAAATTATTAAAAGGATGTTTTGAAATTTTTTTGCTTAATTTTTTTTTTTGTAAACGATACATATATATTCTACTGAGGACGTTGTTAGAATTATGATGCCGACATTTCGACTTTTTAAGCCGTATACAAACATTATACTTTTTTTTAACTATCGCAAATGCAATTTATAATTGATTATATTTTTTTAATCAACTTCTTTATAATTAGTTAATATCAAAGAATGCGCACATTTAGTTCTTTTTTTTTTTTAAAGGTAGGACGAAATTTTGAAAGACTTATAAAACAATTAATTTATTCGGTTTTACAAACACGCATCCCAATTTGGTCGAACAGATAATATTTTTTTTAAAATCTAAATAAGAAACAAGTAGCCTAATTGGTATTGATCTACAAAACTCGCTTTTAGCGAAAAAATTATGGAGGTGGCTAATAATAAGCATAAAAAACAAATATAAACAAATGATAATTGTATATTTTTTTTTTATTTTATATTGGACAGGAAATTTTATATTAACCTTCTTTCATTCAAAAAAAAAAAAATAATCGTTTATTCGATTTAATAAAAATTCGGTGGGTTGGTTAATTATCAACCTGTATTTTATTAAACTGTTCATCTTGATTAGGATATTGACGGTATAAATACAAAAAAATATAGTTAATTAATTTGATTATATACATGGGATGTTAACGTGTTAACGTGGGATCATTATAAATTCCTATTACATAAATTAGAAGAAATAACGAAAAAGGATTAATATATATAAAGAATATGAAGAAACAATAGAAAGTATAATATAAATTATAGAAAAATAAAGAAAGATAAAATATTTAATAAATCATTTTATTTATATGTATCGATTAGCTGACATAATTTAACATAAAACTTGGAATGTCGCCGATTACCCAAAATCTTTTATTTGTTTTAATAATATGGCGTATCCTTATCACTGAAAAGTTTGATAGATGGATAAGTTAAAAAAGAATTAAAAAAGAATTTCAGAATTAAATAAAAAAGGTTTACAACAATGCAAAAATGCAACGTGATAAATGAACGGCTGAGCTGCATTCTGTTAAATTGTAAAAATTGTAAGTAGTACTTGTCGGAAGTTTTAAAACAATTCCGCTAAATAAGAAAAGAAAAAATATTTTAAGAAGTTCATACAATGTTCAAAAAATAAAATAAAATAAAATAAATCAATAAGATAAAAATAGAAAAAAAATAAAATAAACGAATTATATCCGAAAAATTCGAATTCCTTAACTAGTTACGCTTTAAGATATGGTGAATGGCTGAGCTTGCATCAAAATAGTTAAGCTGTATGATTGGAAACAAACACTATGTAGTAATACATGCATGTTTGGAAGTTTCAATTAAAAAAGTTTTTATCAAAATAACAAGCCGCAGCACGTGTTAATTTAACCCATATTTAGAATATTATATGATGGAGGTGGCTGATAATATGTAACTTTCAAAAAAAAAAAAAAATTATTCTCCTTGCGTTCGCAGATATCTAATATCTGTGATAAGAAAATAGGAAATAACAATCTCCCACGGTAACCCTTAGATAACGTTTTGTGTCTTTGTTATCTAGTGATAAGAGTTTGAAAAGAATAATTAAACCGATAATACACGTTTACTTTAAGGCTGAAATGCACATATGTTTGTGGGCGGATGAAAAAATTAAGCGTACACGCATGAAACACGAAAAAATTTTAAATTTTAAATTTTATATGGATGATTGTTTTATTAATTCAATTATTCGAGTTCCACTGCACTATCAGATAAGTGCTATGGAATAAACTGACAATCCTATATAATATAATATATATATATATAAAACAATTTACAAAAATTACTTAATAATCAACCCAAGCTCAACTTATAAAATGCAAATTCTAAATAATCCACAATATTCAATTACTAATACTCCAATTGCCACACCTGAAGCTTTTAATAACACATCTAATATGTCTAATTAGTATAAACTACAAGACAATATATTTATCACGCAAACAATGACTTCTTTACCGTCTATTCAGAAACGTAATTTTCGGATCATCTTCGAAAACTGGGTCTCATTGAATAAACTCAAAATTTTAAATGCTTTCAGATTTTTTCGACTATAGTTTTTATTCGTCCGGAATTTACACGAAAAATCGAATAAAGATTTCTGACACACGTCACATCATATATATGTTAAAAATCACGCCTATGTACAGTCAGAACTCGATATAGCGATCCGCGATAAACATTTATAATAAAATTTATCACTATATAGCGATTTTATTATAAATTTCGCGATATTGCATATACCGAACTCTGGTTGTAAACCAGCTATAATTATTTATTCGCGATAAACCGATAATGATTTTTTTGTCGTTATACCGATGGTCGTTATAAAAAAAATGTTTTTTTTTCTTGATTTAACGATCGATCGTCATTTCACTTTTTTTTTAATATATCGAAATTATACTAATAAAGTAAATATCAAATGTTAAATAAATTAATATAAATATAAATTGAAAGATTTATTTCTTTATTTATCATCTTTTACCAAGTCTTCTGAAAATTAAGTAATACATTGTCTATGGGACAAAAGCAAGAACTTTGTCTCAAAAATATAAACAATCAGAATCTTCAATCCCAATTATATAAATGAGTTTATTAGTTTCGATTAGATTTTTTTTTGTTCCGAATAGTAGTACTGCGCATTTTCACACGAGCCACATTTCGCGCTTAGCCAAATACAGATTGTATGTAACATTGAAGAAATTTTTATTCTTGGAGAACATTTGGCAAATGTCTCGGTCAAACGGTATTTTATCCCCAGTACAAAATAACTTTAATGAAAAATCCTATCTATCAAGCTATCGAATCAAAAAGGTCTCTATTTTTTTTTATTGAAAATTAATTTTGTTGACATTTTTTTTTTTTAACTCTCGGCTTTCGCGTTTGCAGATATAGAGTCATAATGGCATTAAGTTCGTCCTAGGTACTAGAACTATTTTCTCGGTCCCTTTTTGCGAAAAAATTTCTATTAAGAAAAGTGATATCTCCGTAAAATTGTTAACCATCGATCTCCTCAAGGAGTATATCTGGGAATGGAAAAATAATATTCTTAAAGACCTTACTAACAACGCTTCCAAATTCGATCTTTGGCATGTTAATGTCGACGAAGTTGTTGATTTTTCTACCGAAGAAGATGTTGTACAAAACTTGGAGGGAATAAAATGGAACCTCATTTTCTATTTGGTTTCTATGTTAGTGGTCAACTTCCAGAGGGGAAAATCCATATCATCATACAACCACCGGCCACTACTGGTAAGTGTTTCCCAATGGTTTACCTCTCGAACAAAGATAGCTTTTTTGTAGGCTTAAGTCTACGATCAACAATGACAGGCGGATTTTAAGTGTTTACTTCTTTTTATTTCACTATTTTAGTTTCGTCGATACACATCATTCCTGACGGGGTTAAAATTGAAATTAAAAATAAAGGTTCGTTGCATTAGAAGTTTGGCTCTTTAACTTTTCGCTCACGTTCACTCTTTTTTTTTTTAGTTATAAAGACCTTTCCACACGTAAATGCTTTTTCAATTGACCATCTTGTTGACGCACTCGCCTTGATTTGGCACGTTGAGGTGGAAAGTGACTCTCCAGGCCCACAAAATGACCCGTATATTGAACTGAAGCAGGAACCCTCTTTTTTTCAAAATAAATTTGCCCCGTGGTATAACTAAACGAACTCTCACAAAAATTGATCTGTTCTTACGGTAAATCCGGAACGAATTATAACAATCCCTTTTATGATGATCCACAATTCAAAGAAACGGTTTCTCTTGTGCAAAAGAAGATTGAAGAAGAACCGAAAGACATAATTGTGCTCGCTGGGGTTTCAGGAGGTGGAAAAACATCGACAACATTCGGAATTGCCGTGCAACGTTGGTCAATCTATATTGATTTTTCTCCTATTTTAGGGCAATATGACGCCTGGCATCAGAGCTTCAAAGAATCAGAGGCACAAAACCCAAGTTTGATCGTATTTTATCAACAAAATGAAGCATTTCACATGGAGAGGAAAAAACTCTTTCTCCTTTCACCCCGAATTTCTAAAATTTTTAGAAATTTACTGAGAAAATAAAATTGTTTCACTCAAAAACTTTTATTTAAAATTTACAACTCTGTTAGCTAGTTCTTTAGCTCACTTTTTACAAACAGTTTAAAACACTTGAAAGAGTTTATTTATTCGATAACTTTTACAAAATGGTTAGAAAATCCGCAAAAACTTCTGTCAACAAAACCAACAAAGGTCGCTATGACTCCCTCAAAGCTAAGTAACCTGAAGCTAGCGGCTCTTTTCGCTCTGGAGATAAGCCCAACCCATCCTTGGTTACTGACAAGGATATCATTGACGATACTTACGTCAGACAGTCTACTCTGCCACCCAACGTTCTCGACACTCAAGAATTTATTTCCATCGAAAATGATACAAATATAAAAACTGAAAACTCTGACTTTATTATCATTCCTTGTCCTTCTCCTTTTGCATACGCTGCTTCTATTAGCAAAAATGCCAAGGACCTCCTACTCCCAAATTATCTGAGTGATCAACAATACGTTTGCGTATGATGATGCATTCAGAAGGCTGAATGTACATCATGTAAATTTTGTATATTCTGCAATTATCTATTTTGATAATGCAGAATCCATGCAAGCTGCGCTTCCTATCCAACTTCTTGAATTGAACATTAAAAAATTTGTGGACTACACTGCATATAAGGATAATACACAGTTCTAAAATAGAACTCTGCGTGTTACTAATATTCACCTTAGCTTTAAAAAAGAAACAATTACTTCAATCTTTTCTAAATATGGCACTATTACAAATATCCGCATGCAGACTAGAGACCTATAGCAACAGGTATTTATCACTTATAACAATCTGGATGCAATTAAACCATTTTACATAACATGGTCCCGTTATATTTACAATGATTATATCTGCATTTATCCTGCATGTTCTACTCCAAAATAAGTCAAAGCCAGAAATAAATTCTGGGTTAAGTTAACCAATCTCCCTTTAGTACTTTCGCTCGTGATTTTAACAATATTTTACTTGCAATCAAAGCAAAATCTTGCTATATCCCTCATTCAAATAATTACAAACCCAGACCTTTTGTTATTCTTTATTTTGAATTAGCTAAGAATCTACAGAAAGCTATCACAAATGATTATGCTTTTGACAACAATGAACTGCAATGGTACGCAGCTGACTCTAAATATTGCCACAAATATGACGCAGTTGATTATATCGTCATTAAATGCCCTCTTATTCTAAAACAAAAAAATCAACAAATAAAGTTGAAGAACCTAAACCTCCTAGATCTGAATTGCCTTCTGTTTAATAACTTTACAATCATTTCAAACCTGTTGGATCTCGCTCCCTTATTATCAAAAATTCTACATAAAAAAAGAAAGAACAACAATCTTTTACTCTTCTAAAACTGATCTCCAATAAGGGTAAAGGACTACAAACAGTTGAAGACTCTATTCATAACTCTCAAAATACCTTAACTGATGATACTAACAAAATAATTTGATAAAATTCTTAATATGTTAACAAAAATGCAAAAAGATATGTCTGAATTAAAAGCTTGTATATTGAAGTTAGAAAAATATGAATTTAACTCAGACTCTACCTCAATCATCCTTACTTCTAATACCCTCCTAAATCTGCATCACATAATTTGATCTTAAATTTCAATCAGAAAAAACATACTCGTATTATCAACTTATTATCTGATAAAAACAACTCCTCTACTCCTAAACCTATTGATCCCAAACTTCAAGAATATATGAATGAATAAAATGCTATCATCAGACCTTCACAAATAACTCAAAAAAGCAATGACTCAAATCACCATCTTTGCCAACAAGAATGTACAATAACTCCCTCACCCTTAACCTTTATCCTTAATCATGATTAATAACAATAATAATAATCTTTCTAATACTGATAACGATATACTCATAATATTATTTTAATAAAATGATATATTATCACCTATCCTCACCATCATACCTGCTACACACAATATCAACTCTCTTCAATGTTTGATCAAAAATCAATTCATTAACGATTCTTTTTTAGATTTTGACACTAATTTTGTAGGTCTTACAGAAACTCGACACAAAGCTAATCAAACTTTTTGCAACTTATCTGATCCTACTTATACTTCTTTTTGGAGTAATAACATTAATCCTTACGTTGGTATTGACATTCTTATTAAAAAATCTTGGATAATTTATATTCAAAAAGCATTTTTAAATTACGATAGATTTATTTACATTGACCTTTATTTAGCAGGCAACATTAAGTTTAAAATATTTTGTATATACTTATATGCTTCCACTGAGATGAAAATCAAGAAAGAAAGAATTAAACTGCACAAAAAAATTATTAATCATGTTAAAGAAGGACTCAAGTCTAACTTTAGAACTATAATTTTAGATGACTTTAATGCTAATTTAAATATATATTGATCACTCATACACAATAGAAAATTGATTCATTAGCAAATGGAATTCTGTCAAAAACTTTTTACCCTGAATTTTCTCGATCTCTATAACATATGTCATAATATACCCCAACCAATATACAATTCAGGACCTTATAGTTCCTAAATCGATACTATTTTTACTTCACTCAATATCACCTCAAATTTTTATTTTCCTATATTGACACTCCTGACCTTTATTCTTCAGATCACAAAATTATTTTTGCTTCTTTTTCTGATTTTTGCAAACAGCAATCTGCCAAATCTCGTAAATTACAAAATAAAAGGCAGATTTCTAACTTAAAAGCAATGAACAATGCTAAATAGACTAAATTTGCTACATATACCAACCTTTATTATTGCTATCACAATTTTGATCATTTTAATAGCCTCTTCAACAATAAAACTAATATAAACATCCTATAGATCCAAATAAAGACTACTATTCTTGCAGCAAATCACAACTGCATCTCTCAAATCTGGATCTCTCCTCAACAACACCACAAACATCCTTTTTAACAACCTGACTCTCTTATTAGTGCCCATAAAGTTACTTCTTTTTTTTTAAAATTCAAAAACACTTTCATTCAACAACAAATCTAACCTAACATTAATGACTGACAAGCTATTAAATCAGTTGTAGACAAATTAGTCCTAATGGCTAAACTTCTTACTGTCACTTTTCCTCTTCTTTAGATACTTCTAATGTCTGTAATGTAAAAAAACAGCTCAAAAACATTTATAAATCACTCTTAACTCTTGCTCAAATTGACGTTTAACGTATCAAAGAAAAAGTCATCAAAATCTTTATAGACAAAAGATATGATAACCTTCAAAACGATCCTTCCAAAATAATTGATTCAATTTTAAACAGAAAAAAGTGTTCTATCATGTTAGATTGCCTACTCATCAAAGATAAGAATACCTCTACAAATTATTTTACAATCAATCCTAATGAAATTAAAAGCGCTACTATCAATCATTTTTAAAACTTCACACTTTTCTCCTTACCTGTGTTACTATTATCTATCAGATGGATTGATCAATTCAATCCTAAAGATTACTTTACTAAAACTTATTAATTTAAAAAAATATAGTAAAAATATTTTTAACATATATCAGGTATATGGCAAATGTATTTATGTTAAGTTTATTATAACTATATTTTTTTCATATACTAAAAATATGTTAAAAATATACCAAATTCATATAATAATAATGTAATAATTATACATTAAAAATATGTTTAATATATATATAAATATAGTTAAAATACGTTCATAATATAAAACAAATGTAAATTTAATATTTTTATTTTATTTCTAAAATAAGTTTACATATAAAGGTAATATTTTTGTTAACTGTTAAAAATATGATCAAAATATATTAATATTATAATATATATAAAAGAAATACATAGGATATATCATACAAATTATATATTAAAATTTTCTTTCCAATAACATGAAAATTGGATTTCTAATATCTAATAAATAATCCCAAATCGAAAGGTTTGAAATTTCCTATCTTTTAATATTTCATCCATTTATATTGCTTTGTAATAAAATTCATTTAAAATATAATTTTAATTAGTTTCATCATGCTCAATATTGCTGCATATATTTGTACAATTATGTATAAGATGAACATAAGATATAAGATCGATAAAATTAATTGAAAAGATTTGATACTAACGCAACTCTTCAGGCTTTTGGATATTGTAAAGTAAGCATTCTGATATAGTATCAATATAGTTTGTCACCTAAAACTAATCAAATAAAAAATGTATAATAGTGACCGTTGTTTGCTTGATGCTGAATAATTAAATTGATCCTTACATATGCAATACCTTCAGATTCTTCATTTAGTTCAACAATATCACCAATTTGTAGTTTCAATCATATAGGTTCTTAATTACTTTTGAAAATGATGTATGCAATTGAACTATAAAATTCTATTTTCTTGTTCATTATTGTAGCATTTGAATATAAATAATCAGTATATGCTCTATATAGATCCCGAAAGAATGAATAATTTTCATCTAACTTTTTTGATAGACTTTTACTCTTAATTTTTTTGGTATCCTATTAGTTGTAAAGCAAAATATCAATAAAATTTTTGTCATAGCATACTGTTAATATCATATCTAAATAATATTGAAAGTCAATTATGTAATTTAATTAAGAAATTTTGATTTCATTGTAAATTAATAATAAATATTTACTATTATCTTCTTTATTTATAAATGTAAATGGACTTTCTGTAGCATACCAGTCTGATAATATTACGTAAAGCTTTAGATCTGTAGTTAAATTTTTTAACGCATTAGTTCTTATATTAAAGCAAGAATTTGTTTAACCATCAATGAGATATTGTAGTGTCTATACTGTATTATATTATCAGGTAAGATCAAGTTCAATCACTTTGCGATTCATATGTGAAACTATTCCCTTAAATATCTAATGAACTATTTCTTTTACACCAATAGCAGTATTTACAAGTATGATGAAATTACGAGTATGTTGTGAAAATGTATATTTATATGTAAATTAGGAAGATTTGTAAAGTTATTTGAAAATAGCTATTAAATAAAAAAAAATAAAAAAATAGTATTAAAATGAATTATTAATAAATGTAGCTGAAACTTTCAGTTTCATTCATTAACCTGTATAAGCATATTATGTTCTCTTTTAAGATATTCCTGTAATTTCTGGTAAATATTTTCTGTCATAATAATTGATAGAGTTCTGAATGAGTCGAGTCAAGTCAAATTTAAAGATCAACTCGACTCAACTCTTTTTTTTCGAGTTGAGTCGAGTCAAATTTATTTTATAAAATCTTTCAATTTGATTTGATTCGAGTTATACAAATTTTAAACTCGACTTGATTTGATTTGACTCGATTTTAACTCGATTCGACTTTGAAAAAAATAATAAAAAAAAGAAACGAAAAGATTGGGAGGAGGAGGGAAAGGGGGGAAGAGTGAACGATTCGGGTTATCGTTCAAGTCGAACGATTCATCATCGTTCTTCTTGAACGATAAAAGAAATCGTTCAAGTTGAACGATTCATCATCGTTCTTCTTGAACGATAAAAGAAATCGTTCAAGTTGAATGATTCATCATCGTTCTTCTTGAACGATAAAAGAAATCGTTCAAGTCGAACGATTCATCATCGTTCTTCTTAAACGATAAAAGAAATCGTTCAAGTCGAACGATTCGTCATCGTTTTTCTTGAATAATAAAAAAATATCATTCAAGTCGAATGATTCGTCATCGTTCTTCTTGAACGATAAAAAAAATCGTTCAAGTCGAACGATTTGTCATCGTTCTTCTTGAACAATAAAAGAAAATCATTCAAGTTGAACAATTCATCATCGTTCTTCTTGAACGATAAAAAAAATAGTTCAAGTTGAACGATTCGTCATCGTTCTTCTTGAACGATAAAAAAAATCGTTCAAGTTGAACGATAAAAAAATATCGTTCAAGTCAACTCGAGTTAACTCAAGTCAACTTGAATCAAGTCGAGTTTAAATCGAGTCAAGTTAAATATTTAACTCGACTTGAATTTGACTTGACTCACAAATCATCGAGTCAAAAAAACATAAACTCGACTCGATTTAAACTCGACTCAGCTTATCTGACTCGTGAGTTAACTCAACTCGTCTGAAACTCTAATAATTGAGAATACAAGTTTTAGTACCTTAGCTTCAATTGCCCAACATATATATAATTTTGATACTGCCAAATTTTGTCTTATCTCAGATGTTGTAAGCCAATTATTCAAAGTCTTCACCTTTATATGATAAAGTTTTAAAAAGTGTTCAAATATAAATGGCATTATCATCACAAGCCTTAACACATCAGAGAATATAAAACTCTGACGATGTCATAATAAATTAAGTATTTAACACCAATGTGTAGGCTTTTTGATCTGTTTCTAATACTCAATAAAAGAATTTTCACTATTCATATTAAACACACATTAAATGTCACTTCTAGTAGAGTACGTATCTTTCCAACCATAGAGTGATATACGTCATGTGGTATTTAAAAATATCAGTCACATTTAAGTATTTTAAACAGTTCTAATTTTGCTAAACCATATTCAGCTATTAATTATTCTTTTCTTGTCCTTGAATTTTGTCTAGCGATTTCTAAAAACCATTCCTCAGTTTACTGGTAAAAGCGAGCATTTTTTATATAGTTATAATCAATACTAGCATATTGATTATTTGGAATATTATATGTTCGGCATCTATATTTAGCATTATGTCTTTTCACATCTGCCAAGTCATTGCCTTATGGCAAGTTAGCAGTAATGCAACTAATACCATCTATAACAAATGCATTATCATTCAAAGTTCTTATAATAAGACCTTTTTTCAAACTCTTTATATCCTGAAAAACTGGTTTAATAAAATCATCAAAATTTGCTCCAAATAGAACAAATCCTATTAAAAAATAGTTTTAACTGTTTTCAAAATATTAGTGGCATATTTTCGAATTGTAAATACATCTCACTTAAGAAATGATACATGTTTCTATAAGTACCAAAATCATCAAAATAAATGTCTATAAAAATCTTTAAAATTAGAAGGTGTTATAATAATCGTGTGAATGTAATATATTCACAAGGTAATCGATGCCACATTTTTATATCACAAAATTTCCATCTACCATCAAATTGATATACAATTTTTTTGATATAATATTCATATTCTTCAAGTTCTGACATATCACATAACTAAATAATAATACGTCATTCTATATTCACTAGAACAACCAAATTTACTTTACCTTTAACTAACTATAACTCATTACTATTTTCATGAGTATGTCAGTTATTTGTTGAATAGTAGTTAGAAAGATTCTTATGCAAAAAGATTCAATCAATTTTTAGTTTAAATGAATTATTATTAGTTTTATCAACTACTACACTTCGTACACAGCGTATGAATGTTAAAGATTGTTTATGGTATTCTAAAATTCACCTACTTTATATACTAGTAAAAAAATAGTTATTATTTTTTAAAACATAAATTTTATAAAAAATTTATTACTAACCTTCGTTGTTAGTTTCTATTTCATATTCTCCAAACATTGGTGAATCTTGTTAGAGTTCACTATGTTAAAATTTTCATCATTCATTTGTAACTACTCCAGATCTGAAGTATATCTTTGGCATGAGTACCAGATTATTTAAAATACATTTCAAATATGTTATCAGAGAAATAGTAAATGCTGTTTTAGTAGATTTATATGTGATAGTATTCATTGTATACAAAGGAGTACTTTGTGTTTGCATACTTTAACTAATGGTAGTTTATCTTACTATTTACAAATCTGGCGAATATTTGCAATAAGATCCTCTTTTCGATATTCAAGATGAGTGAGAATCTTAAAGAGATCTTTATATGCAGAGATTGCTATGTGAATAAATCATTATGTTAGTATATTAATTATTTTAAACTCATTCATTCAAAATAATACCCACATATTATATGTTTGGTAATCCAGATAAAGAGCATCGATGATGTAAAATTAGGAAAAAATGGACCATATTTCCTATTGAAGTCTTTAAAATCAGAAGACTCTTTTTCTAATAGATCATAATTGTCAAAAAATTCTTCTTCTTCAGTATTAAGTAACAGTTTATACGAAAGTTGGTAGTCCTGCATTTGCTTATCAAAATCCTTAAAATTATAAAATATATGTTATTAGGATTTCTGAAATTTTCTATAATATCCATTATGATTTATATTATTAAAATATATTAATTGATCTCATTTATCATTATTTCTGATGAGATATAACTGTTGGAGCTCTCTACCTTCAGTTCTTCTTTGATAACTGAAGTAACACTTTCTGTATTAATATATTCTGAAATATTATCATACGAGACGTCTTCCATCAAAGCAACACTTTTTGTATTAATATATTCTGAAATATTATTATATGAGACGCCTTTTACATTATTAATATGTTCTGAAGAATTATCAGAAGATATAAAAGATTCATTATCTTCTTTATTTTATATCTTTTTAGATGATTTAACACATAACTTCAGAATCAATGCATAATATGTATAGGAAATTCTTCTTAGACATTTCATTATTTATTTTTTTTTTGAGTAAAACAATTGATTTAAAATAAAAAAATAATACATATGCTTTATAGTATAATAATTAAACTTTTTATTAAAACTGATAAAATAAAATATAAATTGACTACATAAATATTAAATAAACTGTATACTGTAAACAGTAAAGAAAAAAAAATATTATTTGCTTATGTAATTTGTAATTATCAGAATTTTCTTTATTTATGGTATTGATTTCTGAATTAGAAAATATTAACTAATTTAAAGTATCAAAGACTTTTTGCGATTGATTGATGTAAAGATTTTTTAAGACTTTTATGATTAATTGATTAAATATTATTCAGATAATTCTTTAATTGATTTTTGTTTCGTATTTAATTAATCGTTATTTTTAAATTTAAACAAACTTCTTTTTCTAATTTTCATTTGTACTTTAATATGACTAAACAAAAATTTGATAAGTTGAAAAATTCTTAAATAAATATTATCTATTTATTTAAAACTTTTATTATTATAATATAAAATTGAAACTGTCTGATGAGAATGAGAGTATGTTATAAAATTCATTAATATTTGTTCACATTATAGCATCATGTTTTTAATCAATACTACACATAATTTTGCTTATAGCTTTAAATAATAAAACTACTCTGACGAAAAGGCTCCAGTAAGAAAAACACAAATACAAAAAGTAAATTTAAATATGACTCCTATAGAAGCAATACAAAAAAAATAAATCAAAAACAAAAAAACAGTCAGAAGATATCACCAGATTCAAATATGACTCCTACAAGAGTGATATGAAAAACAAATCCTACAAAAACAACATGAAAAAAAAATCAAAAACAAAAAATTGGTCAAGAAACATTACCAGATTTTCTATTAAGTGATGTTGAAACTGCAAGTCTAACTACATTTATTTTATCAGATGATGAAACTATGGATTAAAATCAATAGAATAACTTTTCTGTTATATTATTATCCAATAACAATCATATATCAACTACACTTTATTCTACTGAATCATCGATAATTTTATATTTTTCTAGGAAAATGTGATCAACACAAGATTATAAAGAAACATAACAGCAAATTAGAGATATTTCAATTGAAGCTAACTTATATTCAAAGCAACTGGCACAATTTTGCATTATATCCAATAAGTTTGAAATTGCTTATTGGTTAGCTCACCATAAAAGAACTTTAGATTTAGCAATAAATATTAAAGATGAAAATGATAAATGAGATCAATAAAGAATCTGATATGACTTCGACATCTACATATGCTTTAACATAACGATTTTCCTATGAATCTGTACCAACACTTCTAAAAATTAATCAGGTAATAAAAACAATGTTGGTTTTTTATAAAAATTCAAAAAAAAACAAAAATAAAAATAAAAATCATACTAATATTTATTTTATAATTAGCATATTAAATTACATTACAAAAAGAATATAAAGCACTTTTCCTTTGAACAAGAAATAATACAACAGCATTATATGAAGAGCTTATTGTCTGAGTATATAAAATCGCCAAAATTGACCTGAGAATAGAAACTTTAGTTAAAGATTTAGGTGAATAGTTTAAAACCTATCGCTATAAGTTTCATGTAACCATTTTAAAACTTGCAAATAAATTTAAAATAACACACAAAAGGTTTGTAATAATAATATGATAAAAATATTATAAATTATTTAATTATTATTATTATTATTACTATTATTATTAATTCTACTTGACTAATTAATTAATAGGGTAAAAGAACTATATAGTAAGTTAGATAAATTCATAACTGAGGACGTGTGAAAACAATTATTTCACATGCATTTAAAAGTGACTGACCAACAGAAATTAAGAAAAAATTTAATAATTGTCATAAAACTTGGCCTCTTTGTTTAGACAGTTATTAAAACAGTTTTAATTGCAATGAGAACTAAGGATAATACACAAATGATCATTAAAAAGTGTGATAAAGATACCATTGACTTGAAAATACTAACTAAACTTGGATTAGTAAAGGTATTACCAGTATGAGAACTCTTGGATTATTAAATCAGAAGAGTAAAGTAGTAATTAAATTTACTGATCAATATGATAACTGAGTGAGAGAAGTTATAAAGCAAATAATTTGATTATATTTGTATTTCTTTCTGTATATTTGTTACATATAATATTTATATATATAAAATATTGTGATAATATTTCTGAAGGCTTGAAAATATATTTCAAAGTATTTATTATTAATTGTGTTATTTCGTAAATTATTATTAAGTGTAAATTTATACTAAAATTTTAATATATATAAAAAATATTATAAATCTACCTTATCATCTGTTAATCATCTTATAATTACATCACAAACATTAAAATATTTTGATTATATATTAAATATATAGTTGCTATTTGTTAGAAATATGTCTATTATATTTTTCAAAATCGATAGGTTTCTGTAAAGACTATGTAGATGAATCACACTACTCAAACTTAATGCAATCACCTATATATGATGAGTGTATTACTGTTCTCAAATCACTTTCTAATAATAAAGCTGCTAATCCTTCAGGAATTTCTAATAAAATATTTTCACACCTAAGTGATAAACTTCAACAACTATTCTAGAAACTCATCTGTATGTATTTTACCTTAGGTGATATTTCAAACGAATAGAAAATCATACACATCTACTCTAACCTAAAGCCTATGGACTAAAAATGCGATATAACAAAGATCAGACCTATTACCTTATTGAAAACTTGTTAAAAAGACTTTGTCAAGATTATCACTAATAGACTTTCTACAATACTTGCCAAATACAACATATTACGAGGTGAAAATTTTACTAGTCTACCTGGTAGATTAATTAAAGCTTCTATCAAAATTGTTAACATATTACTTGAAGATGCAATCAAAAATAAAAAAGAAATCTAGATTCTACTTCAAGATCTCTTTAAAGCCTATGATAGAGTAGATTTAAAGTTTCTTCATCTAGCTCTCAATCACATCAAAGTTTTATGACTTGAGCTAAAAAGAAATGTTATTACTAAATATAAATTTGTCAAAAAATGTTTAAACTTTTAAAGAAAGTTTGTATTTATCAATTTGAGCTAATGGCTCTACGACTTGAGCTAAAAAGAAATAAGTTATTACTAAACATAAATTTGTCAAAAAATCAAAACTTTAAAAAATGTTTGTATTTACTATTTGAAGCAGATCGCTTCTTTAAAAAGAAAATAAAGTTATTACTAAGCATAAATTTATTAAAATATCAACCCTTTTAAAGAAAGTATATATTTACTATTTTTTACATTAGAAGTCTTTTGCTTCTTTTTTATAAAAGAAAAAAAATTAGTAATCCAAAAAAAAATATATAATTAAACTTTAATAACAGTATATTATTATATTACCTCTAAGTCTTTTTGCTTTCATACCCATTTATTTATTTAGAAATCATTATTGTGTTCGTTACCTAAAAAATATATATATAAAATATTTTAAAAATATATTGTAAAAATTAAAAATTTTATTAAATATAAATATAAATTCTTTATATTTACGAAAAGGATCCTAAAAACGGATATTAAATAATTCGTAATATTGAAGGACTAATTTACCCTTCTTTCCCCTATCATCTCCTGATCTCAACAACTTTAAATTCTAAATAAAAAGGAAAAAAAAAAATATTTATATATAATGTATTATTTTGTTTTTATTACCATTTTTATAATTTTACTTATGTCATATTCGATAACTAAAGAGGAAAATTTTCTCTGGTATTAAACGTCAGAAAAATTGCTATTAGCAATTTCATTCACTCTTTAGATTAAATCAACCCAAAATTGTTTCTTGGAATTTTCCTAAGACTTATGATAATCCTAAAATAATTAATATAATATATTAAAATAATTTATATTAAAATATTTATATTATTTCGTTCTCTTTACTCTTGTATAAGAGCGTCAGTAACTTCCTTTGATCACTTAACTCTTGGTAATTTAGCAGAAGTAGAAACAGAAGCAGAAACAGAAACAGAAACAGAAGCAGAAGCAGAAGTTGATAAAGACATATTGTAAAATTAAAATAAGTTTTGTTAAAAAAAAGAAAAAAACAAAAAACAAAAACTTCTTTTATATACTTGAATTATAATTACATATAAGGGCATTAAATTTCTAATATATCAGCATATATTATCAATATTATTTATTTGAAATTTAATTTACGAAAAATTCAAATTTTTAACACATTAGCATTTATTGTCAATATTATTCATTTGAAATTTAATTTACAAAAAATTTAAATTTCTAACATGTCAGCATTTATTGTTAATATTATTCATTTGAAATTTAATTTATGAAAATTCAGATTTCTAACATGTCAGCATTTATTGTCAATATTATTCCTTTGAAATTTAATTTACAAAAAATTTAAATTTCTAACTCAATGTAAATTTCTAATTCAATATAATAAAAATTTCTTATTAAATTTTTTTGGGGAATGATCAAAATTTTGATTAGATTAAGATCGATATTAATTAAAGTTAAACAATAGAAAATAATAAAAATATCAGGAAAATATCAGGTTAAGTTAAGGATAAAATGGGATTTTAATTGGTAATTTTCTGATCATAAATCCTTTTAGTTTAAAAAATTGCTAATTACCCAAACAGGAATCTGATTTTCTATTACATCTATTTTTTAATGATAATCTTTTTTTTAATTTAAATATCGCAATAATTATTATTTTATTTTTTTATATTCTTTAATTTATTTTTTTTCGTTGGCTGCTTAATTTCGTTGAAAGTTGTCTTTTAAATAATATTTCATTCTTTTTCATTCTTTTAAATAAATTCAAATAAATTATGAATTGTTTAAGTCAAGCATCTCAAGCAGTAATTCCAAAAAATAATATGGAGGAGCAAGTAAATAGGAGAGTGATAAGAACCTCTAATCAAACTTTCAGGGTATATATATTTTTTTTTATTTTATTTATTATTTTTTTTTTCATTTTTTAAAATAATCTATTTATGGAAAAATACATGGAGTTTTGTATCCTATGTTTTCTCAGTGTAAAGAATATATTGTGAAGTCCAAATTATTTATAGTCAAGCATTATTATTCAAAAACATAATAAATTTTTTGAAAATATTTTATGATATAATATTAAATGATAAAATATATTTAACTAATAATTAATATCTTTAATAATTAGAATACCTTATCTGAAAATTTGATTAAAGAATCAAGAAGGCTACGTAGGAATTTATTTACACAAGGAGATATGTGACATTTATCTGATGAAGATTTTCAAAATTATAAATCAGCATCAATAAATAATTGTATTAGAAGTAAAGCAGATCTTATTTCACCAATATCAAATAATATTGATGGAGTTGTCAACTTAGACGTTTTGAAGAATTTAAAAAACCTTAGTTTTAAGATTAAGGATTTAGAAGAAAGAATCATAGAATTAACAGCAGTAGCAACAGCAACATAACCACCACTATCAAAACCATTAACAGCAGCAGCAACAGCAATACAACTATCACCATCAAAACCATTATCAGCAGTAATAGGAAATTTGGAAGACTTAACCAAAAAAATTGCAGAATTTATTGAAGAAATTATGCCACCTCAATTTTTACAATCAATGTTAATTATACATAAAGATCAATTGTATAAATATAAGCTACATAAAATAGTTTTACTTGAATATAATGAATATATTCAAGAAACTTGTCAAGTGGTTCATAATATTTCCAATAAACTTTCAACGCATATTTCTTACTCTTGTACAAAAAATATCAAGAGGAAGAGTAAAAATTCATTT
>CAJVPP010000414.1:0-33230 GCA_910592005.1 Funneliformis mosseae | reverse complement strand
GCTTATTTATATAAATATTCCTATATACCAGAAATAAACTCAAATAGTACATTAAATCAATATTATTTTAGCAAATCGGTTTAATCCAAAAGTTTGGTTCATTGGAACAATAAATGCATCTTATCTAAGGAACGATAAAACTATCGTTTTTTAGGTACGATAATATCATCTTTCCTTAGGTACGATAATAATATCATTCCTAAGGAATGATAAAATCATCGTTCTTTAGGTATGATAAAACTATCATTCCTTAGGTATGATAAAACCATTATTCTTTAGGTACGATAAAACCATCGTTCTTTAGGTACGATAAAACTATCATTCTTTAGGTACGATAAAACTATCATTCCTTAGATACGATAAAACTATCATTTCTTAAGTACTATAAAACCATTATTCCTTAGATACGATAATACTATCGTTCATAAGGAACGATAAAACAATAATTCCTAAGGAATAATAAAATCATCATTCTTTAGGTACGATAAAACCATCATTTCTTAGGTACAATACCATCGTTCCTAAGAAACGATAAAATCATCATTCTTTAGGTATAATAAAACCATTATTCCTTAGGTATGATAATACCATCATCTCTAAGGAATAATAAAATAATAATTCTTTGGGTACAATAAAATCATCGTTCTTTGGATACGATAAAACCATCATCCCTAAGATACGATAATACTATCGTTCCTTAGGTATGATAAAATCATCATTTCTTAGGTATGATAAAACTATCATTTCTTAGGTATGATAATACCATCGTCCTTAAAGAACACTAAAACAATTGTTACTAAGAAATGATAAAATCATCATTCTTTAGGTATGATAAAACCATCATTTCTTAGGTACGATAATACCATCGTTCTAAGGAATGATAAAACTATCGTTTCTTAAGAACAATAAAACAATTATTCCTAAGGAATGATAAAACCATCATCCTTAAGGAACGATAAAACCATTGTCCTTAAGGAATGATAATACCATTATATCTTAGGAATGATAAAACTATTGTATCTTAGGTACGATAATATCATCATTTTTAAGAAATGATAATACCCTTATTATTCCAATCAGAAGTCAATTGTTATAAATAAGATAAGTTGAATTTTGATATATACCAATCGGTTATAAGTATGCCAATCAGTTATAAATAAGATGGATCAAATTTTGGCTGATTTTTGGCTGATTTCTAATGTATGCCAATCGGCTAGGCTGATTTTTGATAATTTGCCAAATTTAGGCTGAATTTAGGCTAATTTTAGATTAATTTTCACTTATCCGATTTTTTTGATTTCAACCAGTGTATCATAATTTATTATATATATATATATATATATATTTTTAAAATTTTTATTATCTAAAATTAAAACAAATTATATAATATAATTTTTTTTTAACTATCTTTCAAAACATTATATAATTCTTATATAAATTGATTATTATGATATAATTATATAAATAATAAATTAAACTTTTATAAGAATTTATTATATAATAAATTAAAATTTTACAAAGAAATTTTTATATTTTCTACTTTTAATATGGAAATTATTAATAATAATATAATTTACAAAAAATGTGTAATATATCTAAAAGTTTATCTTTAATGATATTTATTAATTAAAATAAATATTAATTTAAAATTTCTAATATATATAAATTTTTTATTATAATATGAATAATCTAATTGATCTGATTCAAAAATGAATTTTTAATATTAAAAAAAAAATATTAAAATATTTATTTTAAAAAATTTTATATATTCTAAATTTATAAGTATATAAATTTTATTTATGAAATTTCAATTAAGTTTTTTTATTAATATTCAAATATATTAAAAATAATGATCAACTATTTTCAGTTAAAATTCTTTAAAGGAATATAAATATAAAATTTTATTAATAATATTAAAGATAAAATTAAACTTTTAAATTTTACTATACCATTCATTAAAAAGATAAAAAATTATATTGATATAATATATAAGTCTTCATTTTAAAAATAATTTTATATTATTATTAGATAAATTGACAAAATAGATTGCTAGACTTATTTATTTGTAAAAGGAAATAAAAAATGGTAGAACATATATTAAAGTTTTATATAATTTAGAAATGAAAAATATTCAATTTTTTTAACAAATAAGGATTTATACTAATTTTAGTTATACAATAATTTTTAAAATACATTAAAAAAGTATTAAAAATTGTTTTACTAATAATGTATAACTTAAAATTATAATGTTTAATTCTAATTTAAATATAAAGTATTTGGTTTTATTAATATTATTTTTTATTCAATAATAATAAATAAAAAAAGCAAAATGAATTTTTATTATTATTTTCAAGTATTATAAATAAAGATTATTAAATTTTTAAAAATATATATGCATAATATAAATAGGATTATTTTTCAGCTATAAAAATTTGAATAAATTCTGTATATAAATATATAAATTTGCCTTTATTAATAATATATAAAATAAGTAAACAAGAACTGTTAATCGAATTGAGTAAGACTGATAATTGATTGAGTCAATCAATTATTCAATCACAGATTATTAGATTTGATCTAAATTAGGTGAATTTTAATTGATTATAATTGATTAAAGTTTTCTATAATTAATCAATTAACTATACTTCAGTATAAATTGACAAATTACTAATTAAATTATATATTAATAGATAAATTGTATTTTGATAGATGTAATTATTTATTAAAAATTTATAATAAATGTCAAATTAACATAATTAATTTTGACATCATCAAAATTATTTAATGCTAAAGTATATTTGATCAATTATATATAGTTTTGTATAAAATTCTTTTTAATATTTATATTGAAAGATATTTATTTATTGTTACTTGCATTATTTTTATCAGAAAAATGCATTTAGTGTATTAGAATCTTAATTTATAATATTTTAAATTTTGAATATATAAAGTCAAATAATTTTTTTTAAAGTTGTAATAATGCAATTTATTTAGATAATATTCTAATTCCATAAAAAATTTATAAGAAAAATAACAAAAAGGTACAAAGGAAAAAAATAAAATGTTACCTAAAATATTCTTATAAATAAAAAATTTATTAGTTCTAGACCAATTGTTTGTCCTATTAAACTATAAAAACAATCATTAGAGAATTTTCATTAACGTATAATAACTAAGCTATTACTGTACTTCTTACTTTTATCCAACTATTAACACCCATCCTAAATTTAATTTCAATATAAAATATAAGTATTTGTATTAATGTTAAACTAAACAAAAGTTAATAAAACCTACAATTTCAATAAGTTCTGAGCTAAATTGCTTAGATAATTCCAAATTACAGCAATCTTTCAATACGGGAATGTTTATATCACTAAGTTCTATAATAAGCTATTCAGTTTTTTCACTTCTATACTAAAATATCTGTCATTTTAAATTACAACTTATAGCTAGTATAGCAAGCACAAAGCCTAAATCATACAGTTGTAAAGATCCAGAAAACCTTGCTAGGATTAGAGGCTATATAATATCAAAGATCATAAAAAAAAGTAGTTGTTTTAGAAAGGTAAATAGTAGAAAGTTATTATGTGAAATTATACATCTAAAGTTATTATCAATCCTGATTATCAATTCAAATACCCCTGATATTCACTTTTGTAAATAATAAAAAAAAGGTAAAAAATAAAAAAATAGCTAAGAAAAGTGACGAAAAAAATATTTTAACAAAAAAAACACAATGTTTGGACTAATTACAGACTATTTTTTAGATAAGGGTATGGAAAATAAAGAGAAAAAGATTTTTGAAAAGGGAGTTGTGTTATTTGTTTGTAAGCTAAGCTTTAGTGGAAGAAAAATACGAAGATATACGACTGAAACTCGATCCCATTAAAAAACAGTCCGCTTTTGTCGAGTGGTCGAAGACTATCTGATGTTATCGATCTTGTCAATAAGTCTTAATCCTTTGTTGAAGTCCGATTCCGTTGCAAGGTCGTGAACCTTGGAAAAAAATTCGTTTTTATCGATCCCGCCAATTGGTCTTGATCCCGCAAAGAGGTCACTGAAGTCGATCTCGTAGCATGATGTCGTGTCGTAATTGCCCTACAATGAACGAAGAGCCCTTTTTTAGCATGAACGTGTTCTATTTAATTTAGTTTATTTTTTAAAAACCTTCAACAAAATTCATATACTTCCGAGTTTTCCGTGAATGAATATTCTTTCGTTCATTTCTTTTCATTAATAGATTATAATAAGCTAGAATTTATTTTTCTATTCTAACAAAATTGTCCTTAACTGATTAGATGGATTCTTTCAATTTGAAAACGAAATGATCGAATTCAATTTAAGGCGTTAGATAGATGATTCCCTTCCAGTTTGAGGCAATTGGTTGAAATTATTCTTTAATCTCTTTTCATTTTGAGATTACTGGAAATTGATTTTAATTTTGGGTTGCGATGTGTATTGACGTCCTCGTCGTGCAGCCTGGGTATTAGTATATACTAACGCTAATAGCGAACTAGTACCATTTCTCTTTTGGCAATATTTAAATTTTGAAATTTTGTGATTCACAAAAATTAGTCTTTTTTTTTAAAAAAAAAAAAAAAAAAAAAAAAATGATTCCTGAATCGCTTCATCTGAATTTTAATTTTCAGTCACAGAATGATCAAAAAATTCATAATGAAACTTTTTGATAGCAAACACAAGTTTTTCAGTTATTTCAATTATTTGGATGAACTAAATAGTAAAAGGGCCAAGGAAATTTGTTCACAAGGTATGGAAACTACTTACATATTAATTGGTAAGGTCTTTATTTTTACTTTTTTTTTTATATGGATTATTGCACTATTGACCTAATCAAATTCGTTAAAACTAATTGTCGTAGGTTAAACTGATAATTATAAACGAAAAAAAAAGAGTTAACGAAGCAACATTCTTAAAAAAGGGTTTAGCCTATGGAGAAGAAAATTCTAATTGTGCAATCACGTGATTTTCTATCTATTGAACTTACCAAAACCGCGAGTTCAAATTGGGGTTTGAATTAGATGAATAAGACGATAGTTTATCAAATTAATTATAAAATAATAGTAATGTATAGCACACTTATATATACACTGGATTATTTACTAATGAAATTTAAAATACCACACGTGCTTACACTGAACAAAATTTTAAGTCAGGAATTATAGCTCGCTATACATGTTTTGTTTTTAATATCATTTTAACGAGAGATTTAAATTGTAAGATTGTCGCTAATTCTTTTATTTATATTACTAACTTTTAAACAAATTTTTTCTTGAAACTATTCCATTATCTCCACAAATACTTTTCATTCCCTAGAAGTGATATCATTTAAACAATCTAGTTGAAATTGAACTTTTTCGGCTGAACAAACGTTAATTAGTCGTATTTAGTTTAATTTACTTCAACGCGAAAATATACATCGATCAAGAAGTAAAGAAAGGTAATCGTATAATAAGTTCACATAACTTGAAAGAACTTTTTCACATTAATTGTGAAATTTTTAATAATTAGTGTTTGTACATATGATAAATAATAGAATTTTATTAAAGTGAAAAAAACTGAATGTTATAAAATATTTTTACCTATCATTCAAGCAGCAATCGAAAAAAAGATAAGAAAATAGAACAAAATAAAAGAAAAACTAAAAAAAAATAAAAAAAAAAGATAAAAATAATAACATTATATCGACGTATCGAAATAAGAAAAATAAATAGATTATAAGCAATAGCTTAAAACCATTGTCTCTCTACAACATTTCAACATTAAATAAGTCTTATACAATTATTATATAACCAGCCTTGATTAATGATCATTTAAGGAATGCCGCGGTATAACTTCTTGATTGAAGTTTTAATATAAAAAGGTTACGTTTTCGATTTTGTATTTAGATAGGAAATAATTAGTTTCTCTTGAGACCTACCTATTACAGAGCACCAATGAGCTAGCAATCTCTTCTATCAAATGCTCTATTCGTAAAACATCTTAATAATTATCATTATTTTATTTGTAGTAACTGCAAAAAAAAATTCAACTTTATTCTTCACCGAATTACTCCGTCCATAAAATAAAAATGCTTACAGATTCAAAATCCTTCAATTCTTTGTAGCATTCATAATGGTAATTACAAAACTATAATTTCCAAGTATGTTATCATGTAAGAATTATATTAACTTTAGACGTATTAAATTTTATCCGGTATCCCGTGATTTTTTATAATTGATGATTTATTATAATAAATCGTTTATCAGGCAAAGAATCATTTATCGGGAAAAAAAATAATTATCAGGCATTAATAACCTTTTCAAGAATATTTGTATTTGCATTAAACTTAAATATAGAACAATTTGTATAATAAGTTTTATTTTTTTCCTTTTCAATTTTCTTTAAATTTGTATTTAATTCGGAAGATGAAATTTCTTGCAATGCCTTTATTTTTTTATCTAATAGCTGCGAACCCTTACTAAAACCATTGGATGACTATACAATTTAAATTAAATGTAATATAAAATTCAATAAAAATGTAAAAATTCTCCATAATTGAAATAAGAATTTTCATTTTGTTACGCATCCAGCTGATGAATTGTGACCTGAAATTGCCATTGCTTCAACTTCTTCATTCAGTATCAAAATCAGGTCCTTAATGATTAGAACTATAAAAAGGTCTAAACTTATCAGAAACCATTAAACATCATAATGGAAAAACAAATAAGGGAGCTATGTATTATATGTGATATACCTGTCACAAGGAAGTTTTGTAGGCATATATCTAAAAAATAGTAAACAATAGCTTAATCACGGGACACCGGATAAATCACTTATCCGGCTCTTCGAACCGAATAACCTATAAGGTAGCTAATAATATTGGGAATCCAATTTGATTTACCCAATATAATAGTTATTCGGCACTTCGTGCCGAATAAATATTAAGAATTACACCAGAATAATTAATATAGTCTCTACTATTTTTACGGGTATTAGAAGATATTTCAGATAACATTAATATTTTTTTTTAAAAAATACTTTATCATTGTTGAATTAATTTAACATTTTAATTAGATTACCTTGACTTTCACAATTCATGCAAAGTCAGAAATGGATAACCTGCCTCTATTATCATTTCTATTATTGCAACTTAAAATGACACGCCTAAATTTGGTGGACCAATTAAAAAATATAATACAGAAGACCTTGTATTTGATGAACAAGTATTATAATTTTAAGCTATGCTAACTCTTTCATCCACTTTCTAAGCAATCAAATATGAGTGAATAAATTTGATAAATATGGCGACTGTCGAGTATGTAGATGTATCCATACTCGAATAATTTATCTTTTATAGTCAATAGAATAAAAAAGAGTAAACTTAGCTAATTTAATAAAAATTGATGTACATCGCATGTATGGTTAAATCATATACTTTATATCACATGCATAGTGAAAACATTGTTTCGCTATTCATGAAAATAGTATAGATCAACGTCAGGTTAGGTTGTCGGACATTTTTAGTGGTATTTTCCTGATATTTCATTTGATTGGTGATGAGGAACTATATAACCTTTTATTTACTCAATTGATAAAAAAAAACTTTATCAAATAGCACGACAAGGTGTTATAATAATAATTATTATTTTATTTTATTTATAGCATTATAAATAATCAAGATCAAAAAAGGATATTTTCAGATTTTCTCAAAATACGACAATTTTCGAAAAAATTTAATTCACAATTAAATGGTAATGAAAAGTGTAAATACTGCGGAGTTCAGCATTCATATCAAATCACGTGCACATAAATCACGCGTTGAGGAGTGACATTCTAAAGTCACTTTTATAAGTATTTTTTTATCATTTTTAAATTGATAGCCGTATTGTTTATTTCTATACAGAACGTACCTTACATATCTGTATTTATCTAACCCAAATGAGGAATTATACGTACGTTTAATTTCAAAGATCAATAAAAAAAAAAAATAATTTGACTGCTCAACAAATGGGGGAAAAAAATTTTTTTTTTTTCCTTTTGTGGAACCGTTCAAATCATCACGTCAAAATCATTATTTTCATTATTTTTTTTTTTTCCTTTGTGGAACCGTTCAAATCATCACGTCAAAATCATTATTTTCATTATTTTTTTTTTGTTTCCTTTTGTGGAACCGTTCAAATCATCACGTTAAAATCATTATTTTTATTATTTTTTTTTTTCCTTTTGTGGAACCGTTCAAATCATGTTCAAGTTATAAGCTTTAGCAATTAGTTATTAAAATTTTTTAATTCCTATATCATCAGCAATTCAAAAAAAAAATTTGGATTTATTTATAGTAAATCTAAAATTGATTATATAATGATCATGTTAAAAAGTTAGTTTATATTTATAGAAATCTTTAGATATATAGAGGGCTACCAAAAGTCTCTGAATACCACTTTTTAGATGCGATTCAATATTGGCAATTTTATGTGACTTAGAAATACTGCGATCATATGACGTTTTGAACCTTGTTTACATAATTTGTACTTTAAAATGCATTTCCAAATGGTGATGGTTTTCAGGAAGATAATGTTCAGCCCTACAAATCGAAGCAGGTAAAATATTTTCATGTAAAAAATAACCTGCACGTTCTTTTATGGCCTGCTCAAAGTTTAGACTTTAACCCAATCAAAAATATGTGAGCAGATGTCAAGAAAAGCATCTGAGAAAGGAAAAAAATGCCTTCTTACATTACTGAACTAGAGCGGTATATTAAGAAGTCATGGAAAGAAATTTTCATACATACTATCGAAAATTTAGTCGATAGTATATCACAACAAATTCAGGCTATAATTGAAGCAAATGGAGGCCCAACCAAGTACTAATTAATTAGTACGAAATTTATTTATATGTCATTTTTAATAAATATTTAATAAATTTTTTAATTAAATTTTAAAAATTTTAAATGTTTTATTGAGCCAAAAAGCGTTCAGAGACTTTTGGCAGCCCTTTGTATAATGAATTTAAAAAATAAAGTTATGTAATAAAGACAAGAAATTTATAAAGAATAAAAAAAGATAATAATGAAGAAGGCAATAAAGGAGACAATAATAATGATAATTTATTAAATTTTAATGATATTATTTTCAGATTTAAATCAAATATAATAAATTTGTTATAATTATATTGATATATAATTATTTGTTTATATTAAAATATATATTATTGGTTAACCAAATCTTAATTAACTATTAATTTTTTATCTTTATCTATATAATAAAAAATTTAAAAAAGCATATAATAAATATGATTAGCTAAAACATTTTTGTACTCTCTTTCTTGAATCTCTTGCGGTTGATATTATTAAAGATAATACCTCTTTAATAGTAAAATAATTCTAAGGATAATCTTATCTTTGTGCATCTTAATGATTTGATATTTATTACTATGAAGTATATTAGTCCTACTATTTATAAATGCATTTACAAAGTAAAATCACTATGAGAAATTAAAAGATTTATTGAAGGTAAAGATAAATAGGAAGAATTTGAGTAAATAGCTAAGAAAAAACTGCTATTGAATAAAAATAGATTATTTTAAAAAAGTTAAGTTAAAATCATTTCAAAATTATATTTTTTTAGTAAAATATATTCACATTATCATATTGTTAAGAGACTTCAGTCATCACCACTGGTAGTATCTCTTAATGATAATATTTTGCAAAGTATTAATTAATATTTTTAGTATATAAATAATAAATAAAGTTATTTATCTCTTCAATTGTTTTGCTTACAAATTTGCAAGTAATTTTATTTATTAATTACAATTATTTTTAATTATTTTTAACTATTTTAAAATAAATTATTAACTAAATTAATACTTTTATAATAAATTTTATAATGTTTTCTAAGTAAAAACTAAAAAAGTAATTAACTAGACAATATAATTTTGCATTATATATGTATCACATTTTTAAGACAATTTTATCATTTTTGTATTTTTTACATGATCTATTATATATTTACCTTTTAAAAAATAAATATTTAATTGATTATTATGATTAGGACAATGATATATATTACCTAATATTTTAAGGGATGGAAGTAGCAGAGAATCTTAAGTTACACATATAAATATTAATCACGTGATATTAGTGGCTTAGAATATATATTTTTTTTATTATATTATAGTAATTATATCTGACAAAAAATTAGCTATATACAATCATTTTATATCTGACATGCATTCTCTTAAATATGTTTTGTCAAAAAGAGATCACTTTGTTATAATGGAAGAAAAAAGAAATCTTCAAGAATTCTTGAATTTTATTTTTTGACTTTTCTCTTGAATTGTTCATGACTAGCAGGATGCATTGTTCTTTTATAGATCATCAATAAGTAAAAGTTAGAAAGTATTTATTGTATATAGAATAATAAAGATGCGAATAAGTTGTTTGATTAAGAGATGAGCAATATGAATTGTACTCAGAAATTTTTAAAAGATCGTAATATTTGAGAAAATGTATAAAATTAGTGAAATATTTATCTTTAACTTTTGTAATTAGAGGCAAAAAACTATTATTCAAAAGAAAAAAATCTGTGGCTTCTTTTGCATGAAAGGATTCACAATAGCTTGTATTTGTGCAATATTTAATGTCAAAAGAATATTGACATAAGTTGCAATATTTTTCGATCTATGACTATGACACAAAACATTTCAGTGAGTCTTTTCCTTTTTTTTATTTCTTTTTTTGTTATTTTTGTTCTGCTTTTCTTTGTTTGTATCTTCAAATTCTAGATTTATGAATGGATTAGCAAACTCTTCAATATATCGTATATTGACATTTCTTCCAAAAATTAAATCTTAACGTCAAATATTACAAAGTAATTCTCTAGCATAATGAAAGTTTCAAAAGGTTAACTTTGAATCGATAACTTTGTCTTGTGTATTTAGATGCGATCTAAAGTGATAAATTGATAGTATAATATCTGCTAATTTTCTAGAAAGTGTTGCTATGTCTCTTTCTACTGGATTATATTTGAACTGTCTTAAGGCATGTGTTCATATAATCAAATAATCTAAATTAAACTTCTGAAAAAATTAATAGTATATTTTAATGTTTCTTAGATGTCTTAGATTCTCGTCCGGTTCTTTATTTACTAATAACACTCAGATAGATTGAGTTTCTCTATTGGTTTTCAACACATCATTATATTGAGGATCTAGGATAAGACTTTTAAGATCTTATATATGTATAAGTGAAGATGTACTAAAAGACTATTAATGGCATACAAAAATGGTAAGTTGTCTTGTTCATAACTTATTATTTAACTTATTTAGTTTGATTATAAGATAAACTGATAGAACTAACTTTTGCCTACTTTTTAGAAAAAAATTATGGTTAGTTACACTAATAAGCTCGTGAATTGACTGTAACGTGCAAAATATCTGACCTATAGCAGGTATCCTAAGTCTTATTTTCACCTTATCATCTTGAGAAATAATAACAGAATTATCAGTAAAGATAGTGGTAAATTATTTTACACATTTAACAAATGTAAGATAATAATAACCATCAGGATGATTCTGTATTTCAGTATATATAATTTCAGTTACTGCAATCTATGATGTATTTTTGTGATAATAGAGTTAGATTAGTGAAGCAGCAGGTAATTGTTCAATGTTATTCTCGTTATATAAACATTATAATTCTCTTCAAAGATTTTGCGTAAGTTTTCAATGATTCACCTCTTAACCACTTCTTTTTATTATTTTTCATCAGCCACTCCAAATTTGATTGAATTATAGATATGATCGTGTAAATTCAAATATTCAAAAGGAAGTAGAAGACAGCTAGGTTTATCATATAATATTACCTCCTTGTTTTCAATAAGTGTTTTTCTTTTTTTTTCTTTGCATTTTTGAGCATAATTAGTATTCCTTTTCAACTTAATAATTCTTTCTCTATTAGATTTAATTTTAGCTCAAAGACTCTCAATTTTTAAATATATAGCATGTCAAAATTGAGAATCTGTCATGATGTTATAGATTTGCTCAAATTTGACAAGCTTTTTTCAGCTGTTAATATTTTATTTACTACCCTTTTTTATATTAATGCATTAATGGAGATATCTAGTATAGGATTGACTAAGTGAATCATAGGTAGAATAAGAAAAGAAAGGAAGTTTTCTAAGCACAGAATGCCTTAGTCTCATTGTTGATATATTATATAGATTATATAGTGTAGCTAAATAATCTCTAATAATATCTTCAATTTTTGCCTTATTCTTATTTTTGATTTTGCTTCATTCTTTTACTACTACATCATAAACTTCAGCACAGTTAGGGTTATTATTTCTTATTTTAACTATAATACTATAACTATAATACTATATACATAAGTGTTAATGAATTCTTGGTATTTATTTATTAGTGAATTATATACTGATTTCTTATTAAATTTAGGGCTAACAAAGAAGGTTTAATTATACATTTTTGTACTAAAAATAAAATTATTGACATATTTATTTATAAAAAAATTTTTATAATCAAAATGTAAAAGTTAAAACACGTCATAAAACTTTATAGAAATCTGAATTTCTTTTTTTGTAGTGAAATATTTCTTCTTCACAGCAATTTGAATTTTTTTTTTGTAGCAAGAAAATGCAAAATTATTCCTTTCGCTGTAATATATAGTAAGATATGATCACTGTAAAGAGATGATCAACATCATATTTTTTCTTTAGATTGGGATTTTGAATACTTGAAATCTTTAAAAATATATTTTTTTGAATGTAAAATAGACTATTACATAATAAACTTTCTATTTTATTATTTACTTATCATTTTTAATCATTTTGATATTTTACAACTGATATAATATACTGATATATAAATTTTATAAAAGGAAATTAATCAACATGTACATGATTAGAAATCTTACCTAAAAATGAGGATTGGTGTCTCTAATAAAATGATATTAGGTAATATATATCATTGCCCTTATCTATATTATGTTTTCAAAATAATTTTAACATTTAAAAGATTATTAAAAATTTAAATTTAGAAAATAAAAAATTATATTGTAAATTTAGTAAAGATGTAATTAATCATAAATGTAAATCTATTATTCTCATATAAACTCTTATTTAAAAAGAAAAGAAAGTTTATAAAGATACTAAAATTTTATAAATAACTATCTTAAATATTTATTAAAAAATAAAAAATATATTTATATTTTATTAAAGTATTCATTAAAACTGATATTCTACTTAAAAAGATTAATAAAACTTAAACCTTTTTTTACAAAATATTATAATAATGATAAGATTTTTATTTATATTTATATTTGTAATTTTGTTTTATTTTAAATATTTAAAATATTAATATCAAAAAATTAAAAATTAAAAGTGAGCTGTTATTAATGTAAATTATCTATATGAAAGATATTTTTCAGTATTTTTGAATCAGCAAAAAATGTTAATGAATAAATTAACTAATTAAAAAATTTCTGTAATTATAAATTAAACAAAAGATAGTTATAGAAGAAGTATTCTTAATGTATTATTTAGTTATCAAAATAAAACTAAATTAGTAAGTACATTTTTTAATAATTATTAACAATATAATAATTGTATAAATTTTTGTTCATTTTTATAATATTCCTTTTACCAATTTAATATATTTTATTAATAATAATGCATCGAATATGAAAAAAACTTTTACCAATATTTTATTTTCATTAATATCACACTTATTTTATAACATATTTTGCTCATATTTATAATCTTATTGATGAAACTTGGGTGGATTTTAAATATTTTAAATTATTAGATATTGTAATTAAATATATTAAAACATTATTTGTATACTCAACAATAAGAAAAAGAAGATAGAGAGAACATTTGATTTCAAAATCTATTCTTTTAAATATAAATAAAAGTTTATTTGATAAAGAAAACATATAAGATTTATATATTAATTTACCTCCTTTATCTATCAAGACTAGATGGAATTCTTGGTTTAAATTTTTAATTTAGGTGAAAAATTATTATCAACATATGGTTACATTTTTTATTAAAGAATCTGTAAAAAAAATTCTAATCCTATTAAAGAATTAAAAGAGATTTTTCAAAATCAAAGTCAAAGTTTTTATATAAATATTTTAATTAAATTTATTTTATTTAATGTATAAAGGTAAATATTAATATTTTTTATTATTTTATTATTACTAAAATATAAAAATTAAAGTTTTAATATTTTTTAGATTAATATTGGATCTTAAATTTTTTAAAATAAGAAATTTGACTATTGCTTCTTTTGTTTATTCAAGAATTGAACAAACAAGAACATTTTTGTGAAATGGAATAAATAACTCTCGAATTAGTATACCTTATTCCAATTTTTTCTGAAACTTTTAAATTAACATTGAAAAAATTTTGAAAAACATATTCTCATTCTGCTTTACCATTATTCAATGCAATTCAATGTTTTAACTCAATTTATTCAATCATCTCAAAATAGACATATTTTAACTAATTATAATCTGATTCCAGAATTTCAAAATTCTTCTAATTCTATTATAACTGAATGGGCAATTTATTGTGGTTTGGTAGAAATTTTTGAGGAGGGCGATTTGAATTTAAATCAATATTGGCAAGAAAAAAAAAGAATTTTTCAAAATTATCAAGTATTGCATTAGTTTACATATGGTTAGAGTTGATGTTGAACGTAGTTTTTTTCTAATTATAAAGAATTTTAGATTATAGACATAGATCACTTTCAATAAATTAATAAAGTATATTTTTTACTATATAAAAAATTTTTATTTATTTTTGGCACTGCACGAAACCGTTAAATTGTGCTCTCTAAAAAAATCATGTGCAAATCACGTGAAACGAAATTTTGTTTGAAATTAAAAAATTTTTTTATGTTGATATTGTTGATCATGACAAACAGAACAGCTCAGGACCTTTCAGAGAAAAAGAAAAATGCAAAAAATGCAGCTTCTGTTGCGGCGCCAACTGCCTTTGCGAGATCCTTTATATTACAAGGTCTTGCCTTATTTTATAGGACTCCGATAAAAGTAAATCAATCAATATTTAATACGCTTTCCTCCTCAAGAGTAATTTATATAATTTTTTTTTAATTATTACCAACTTTTAGTTATTTAGGCCACTTAGAGTTGATTATTTACTAATGGCCCGAGCAATTATGCCACCAATTCAAGATAAAAAATTTTCATTTCATTCAACAAGTCTCGGCATGCTAACACATGCAGTTAAGCAACATGGTGTATGTATACTATTAATTAGTCCAAGTCAAATTCAGCAAATAATACAATTTTTTCGATCTGAAAAATTTTACTTCATCTTTATAAATAATTTAGGAAGGACAATTAACAAAAATTTCCGACGTTATTATATTCATGATGTTCGTTTTTTCTAGTTTATATTTATCCCACGTCATATCATACCACCATTGGTAGCAAATTCAATGATAGGCGCAGTATTATTTACAACATATATTACAGTTCTATCGCATTTCCATGGAACTTCTTCATTTCTCGAATCAAAATATAATCATAGTTTACATAAACCACCCCCGTTTTCGGCTGTATTTATTTCTGGAGCCATTGCAGGAGCTGCACAGTCTATAGTTGCTGCACCATTAGACTCTTTAAAGGTTAGATTTGAAGTAAACGATTTACTGGAGGGAAAACATAAGAGTATGTTTGATTTTGCTAGAAATACTTGGAAGGAATTGGGAATTGCAAGTATTTATCGCGGAATTGGATTGACATTGGCTAAGGTTTGTTGGAACGATTCTTTTTGATTGTTCTCATATAATAATAATAATTTTTTTTCCAATGTCGTCAATTCCATAGGATTCAATTTCTTGTGGATTGTTTTTTGGAGTTTTTGAATTTGTTAAACAGCAATGCTATAATTCATTTGTCAAAGAAATGGATGATCTTCACGAAAATCCAAAATTTCATTTTTCAAAAAAATCTCATTTTGTTGAACCAGCTTTTGTATTGGCAGCTGGTGGAATGGCAGCAATATCATATCATTTCGTTGATTATCCATTAGATAGGATTAGAAATATATTTCTTATAGAAGAAGCTCAATCTGAATATCAACATGAACAAAGGCCACGTTTATATAAAGACACATGGCAACAATGTAAGTTGAGAATTAAGAGAAAAGGAGTGATCAGATTTTTGTATGGTGATTTTGGTGCTACAATTTTGAGAGCTGTTCCCGCTACTAGCATTGGTTTCTTGGTTTTTGAATTAATGAAAGATAAAATTAATCAGGAATTGTACGATGAAAATATATTAACGTAATTAATTGATTTTTGATTAATAAATTTGATTAATCAACAACTATAACGTTTATGTCAAGTTTTCACGTGTTTAAGCTAATTTCGAGGCACAATTTTTTTTGAATTGTATGACAATTAGTTTATGTTGATCAAAGACTTTGCGTTACAGTAGAACATAAAATTTTTTCTTCGAATTAAAAAAAAAAAAAATGCTGTTTCGTACAGGAAAAATTATACCTTCTTTAAGTTTTTGCTTTAATATTCAACAAAATGTTCATCGTTCAACATTTCCTTCAATAAGAAATTATGCGTTAGACACTCGACATTATAAAAATAAACTTGAATCTTATAAAAGTTCGTTATTTCAAAGAACATATCGAAAGCGCGTAACGCCTTCAATTTGGAAACCTGTTTTATTTGCAATAATCGCTTCAGGTTCGACATTTACTATAGCAACCCATATTTCTGCTGAAAAAATACAAGCTCGACGTAGAAATATGTATCATTTTTATAATAACAATGATCCAAATGCTGGGGATATGGTGACTTACAGAGAACCATGGATCAAAGGAATATTTCATCGATCAATTCAAAAAATTGAAAATTCTCAATTATTTAGAGACTTGCACAGAAATTGGGCATTTATGATTAAACGATGGAATTCGTTGAGTGATAGTACAAAGACTGTAGCATTTTTAATTGGAATAAACACAATCATCTTTGGAATGTGGCAAATTCCACCCTTACGAATAATTATGAACAGATATTTTGTTCATAATCCGCTTTCTGGACGGTCATTTACATTGTTAACTTCAGTATTTAGTCATGAAGCTTTTTGGCATTATGGTTTTAATATGTTGGCACTTTATTCTTTTGGAGATTTGATTTATCACATTTTTGGTAAAGAACAATTTCTTGCGTTCTACCTCTCTTCTGGAATGATCGCATCTTGTATGAGTCATGTCTTTTCCTTAAGTTTCAAAGGTTATCAAAACATAATGCCATCTTTAGGAGCTTCTGGTGCCATTTTTGCGTGCCTCTCTGCCTGTGCAATTCAATATCCCGATGCTTCTGTATACTTGATATTTTTACCATTTTTCCCTATTAAGATCAGTTATGCGCTTCCCACTATTATGGCATTTGATTTATGGGGAATCTTTTCTGGGATGACAATGTTCGATCATGTTGTGAGTATTTAAATATGAAATTCGATCAAATATTTTTTTGTTTTTTTTTGTTTTTTTTTGTTTTAATATAATTTATATTTCATAAATTTCAATTTAATATTAGGCTCATTTAGCGGGCGCTATCTTTGGTCTAATTTATACAAAATTTGGACAGGAACAATATTGGAAAGCGGTTAAACAGATATAATCCATAATAATGATTCATTCAGTTAAATCGCAAAAATTTTGACTTTCTTTGGATTTAATTGTATTATATAGATGTATAACAGCAAGGAAGAAGAAAAACAAAATATAGTCACAATACATTCAATTCCATCACTTCGATAATAAATTTTATTATTACAATTTCTCCTCTTTTGTATAAATTATTTTGTTTTTTTTCTGATTGAAATAAAAATAGTTACAATGATAAAAATATCACTTGGAACTTCTTTACATAAATTTCATAAAGCCATTTGTCATTACAATATAATGACCTCAGCTTTATTATCATCCTTATTATGAAATTTATAAACCTTTATTAATTATCATAATAAAATTAAAAAATTAAATTGTGAGGGAATTGACCTTTTGTAAGTGAAAATCTGGCGCGTAAATAATCTTGAATATGTGGAATCTTTTTCAAACTAGCACAGAGTTGTTTATCAAGTTCGATTTGAGCGTCAACTTTTTCTTTCGGAATTACTTTCTTTTGCTAAACAAAAGATTATTTTGTTGAATAGTATTATATAATTTTTAAACATTGCGAGAATATTATACTATTCTTACCTCTTTACCTTCATCAAAGAATTCTTCTTCAGTACCTTTTTTACTAGGTTTCTTTTCTCTTTTGAAATATGAATCGTCAAATTTGTCAAGCTTTAAAAATAATTTATCAATAAGATGTTAATTACATGAATGTAGATATTATTTTAATTTTTAATTGATTTTTATCCTTACCGAACAAGTAGAAATGTCAATCTTTGTAGAGGTAGCAATGACATAAGATTGATTGACGCGCTTAATTGGAACACCATTAACCTTAAATGGACCGGTTACCAACAATAAACCACTTTTGAGCTGTTTTAAAAAGACAACACGCCTTCCATTATATCGACCGGCCAATAAGATAAGAACTGTGCCGGGAGTAATAGAAGAACGAAGTTTGGTCGTTTTGTGAACTTTTCGCGATTTCTTTGGTCGAGGAACATCTTCTGCTGGATAAAATCGTGGAGCTTTTTCTAATGGAACAACACGTTCTCCACCATTTTTATCTCCTTTAATTGGGACTGTTTTGGTAGTCTTGACTTCGGGTACGGCCTTAGGAATTTTATCCTTCTTGCGTTTGAATAAGGCCTTTTTGGCAAAAATTTTGCTACGAGAGTAACGTGGAATTCCAGGAACAAGAAATCTATTGCGTGGTACGCGTGCCATTTTTTACCACTATAAAATGAGAAATTCAATTAATAATAGGATAATTCCTCTTTTTTCGATAAATTATAAATTTAAACTACAAAAAAAAAATTTTTTTTTTAATTCTATCAAAATAAATTCCAAATCATAGATTGATCAACAAAAGCTTTGTTATTTGAAAATTTGAAGAGTATAATCAAATATCGGATATATGAATTCTCATCGATATCACTTAAGTAACCTTCTCTATCTCTTAACAACTATAATAAGAATCTTACCAAGACAAGCGAAGTCTCGGTGGATGGAATAAAAGAGGAAGAAAAATATTGATTGAAGTATTAAATTTATATAATAATCTCATCGTATCACTAACAACTAAATTTAATTGGCTGATCTTTTTTTTTTTTTTTTAAGTACGTTTAAATTTTTTTGATAACCTTCAATAGTAAACTTGATTCTGATATAATGGCGGCAACTTATGACTTGACACCTAATTTGATTCCGTACTTGGATAGACATCTTGTCTTTCCATTGTTGGAATTTTTGTCTATGCGCAAGGTTTAAGGTCTTTGTAATTTCTGCGGAATATATTTTCGTTGTAATAGATGTAATGCTAATTTCGTTTACTTTAGATCTACCCGGAAATTGATCTACTGAAAGCTAAATATGAATTATTGGCTAAAACTAATATGGTTGATTTTATTTCAATATTGTATAAAACAATCCATGACACCGAAGAAGTTCCGTCAGGTATCATTAAGAATTGACGCGTAATTTTGCGAATCATGCAATGATCGATCATTAACCCAATCATATCAATTTGCGTCTAGAATTCACTACCAAAAGAAATGAAGTTCTTCAGAATTTAGAGAATCTTCAAACAGAGGCTCAGAGGGTCTTGGACCTTATAGAAAATCCAGAGGTCATTGCTGCTCTTCGACAAGATAAACTTCAAAATCTTAATTTTCTCAAAGAAAAATACGGAGTATGTATCATTATTTTTAGAATTTAATTTTTTGATTTTATTGAAATTTGCTTTTGAATTTGTTTTTCTTTTTTTTTTTTTTGATAGCTTACGGATGAAATGGTTAACTCCCTATATCAATTTGGCCAATTCCAATATAACTGTGGTAACTATGAGGGTGCTTCTGATATGTTGTACCATTTCCGTGTGTTGGTTAGTAGATTGAGTCGATTATATTTTGGCAATGATTATTCGAGGAAAGAATTTAGGATTAAAATATTTTAAAATATTTTATTCCCGTTTAGTCAACAGATCACGAATTAAATATTTCGGCATTATGGGGGAAACTAGCCTCCGATATTTTGGATTCTAATTGGGAAGCTGCTTTGGAAGAAGTTCATAAACTTAAAGAAATCATTGATCAAAGGGTAATTAATTAACGTGTGATGGTTTAACGTAATCATGTGATAAATTATTTTTTTTTAATTAAATCTTTCAAACATTTTATAGAATTTCGCGTCTCCTTTGCATCAATTACAGCAACGCACTTGGTTTATTCATTGGTCGATATTTGTATTCTTTAATCATCCAAAAGGACGCGATAATATTATTGATTTATTTCTCTCTCCTTCATATATTAATACCATCCAAACTGCATGTCCATGGATTCTTCGCTATCTTACAACTGCCGTTGTAACAAACAAACGTCGAAAAAACATTTTAAAAGATCTAGTTAAAATTATTCAACAGGAAAGTTATGAATACAGGGATCCCATCACTGAATTTATCGAAAGTTTATATGTAAAATTTGATTTTGAGGGAGCCCAACGTAAATTAAAAGAATGCGAAGAAGTTCTTAGTAATGACTTTTTCCTAGTAGCTACATTACAGGAATTTGTAGAGAATGCTCGTCACTTAATTTCTGAGACATATTGTCGGATACATTTGAAGATTGATATTAGGTATGAAACATTATTAATCATTTATATCTTCTTAAACTTACTAATTTGTTAATTGCGTAAATTGTAGCGGATTATCACAAACTCTTAATTTGGATCAAGAGGCAGGTGAAAAATGGATAGTCAATTTGATTCGAGATACACGTGTAGACGCAAAGATTGATTTTAAAGAGGTATGTCTCGGTCTATAAACATGATATACACTTTTAATAAATTATTCTGATAATAAAATCCTCGTTTTTTATAGAATACTGTTATTATGAATCAAAATCATACATCTATTTATCAACAAGTTATTGAACGTACAAAAGGTTTATCATTTCGTTCTCAAGTATTAGCTTCTACTATTGAAAAACGTGAAGCACATCAAAATTCTAATGCTGCAGAAGCTACAGAATAATAATAATAAATATATATTTAAAAATAATTATCATTTTATAATTTTCTTAAATCTCGAATATAAAAAAAAAAAACCTTTCAAATTAGACTAATTTTGCTAATTTTATATTTTGTAAATTTTATAAATTTTCTCTCTGATTATGATAGATCGAGATCTAATAATTTTTTGGACTGTTAATTACATATATATTACTTATACATTAATAACTCTTGATAATTTTTGAATACGAGTCAATAAAATATCTCCTTGTTTGATGCTTTGTTGATATTGCGCATTCTTAGCATCCGGTCTATTTGTCTCAACGATTCCATTCACTTTATCAATTACACAGTTGAGACGTCCAGCGGCTATGAACTTTGATACATCACTATCAAAGAAAAAAAAACGTTTAGTTCACTTTATTTTTATTTTAAAAAAAATTTTATTACTTACTTGTCGATGAATTCCTCCGAAACACCAAATGAATTTGCCATACTATCCATAGTAAGTGAACGATATGACTCCAAAAGCTGCGCATATGCAATGATTCTCATTTCTCGAACATAATATCTAACATGTGAGAATAAGTACCTTGAAACGCGCAAGTGATCTAATTCGATATCCGCTAAAATCAAAGGTATCAACATAAGTCTCAATATAATTAATCATCTTACTTTTTGAAATTATCTAAAGTTGAAATTACCAAGTGCTCGGAAGAATTTTGCATAATCGCAATTGTAAAGTGAGGTAATATAATCTTCCAAGTGCGAAATTTCGTGTAAGACTTCTAATACCTCTGGCGCATCAATTACCTATAAATTCAGCAAATAACCAAAAAAAAAAAAATTTAGATAAATAAATAAATACGAAAAAAAAAGCCAATAAAAATTCTATAACCTTCTTTTTCAAATCAACTCGGCTCAAGGAAATCGCGCCAGCTAAAACAGCATATTTAACAAAATCTTTATACTCCATCAATTCCGTAGACATGAACGTCGATAAAGTATCCAGGAACAAATTTGCAGCTGTTTTAAAATCGCGTATGGATAACCTGTAAATGGCTTCATACACCTTAAGTCGATTACGCCGATCCCAGTCGCCACCTTCTTCTATTAAACTAGAAGTGAATTGGAATTGGAATTGGAATTGAAATATTAATAATCATTATGATAAGTTAGATAAAATATCAAAAAATATAAATACCTCTTGGTCCTTTCGATATTACGACTGATCAAATCATTGTCATTAAAAAAGAATCCGATCCTTACAAAACAAAAAATTATATCAATTCGTGAACCTAATCCCGCTGTTTTATCTAATGCGATACGATATGCTGTAATAGCTTTTTCCTACAAACAAAATTTGTGATGTATATAAGAATTAATTAAAATAAGAAGCTAAAATAAAAAATTGTTTTACCTTGTCTCCAATTTTTGCAAAGAATTCAGCCTTAGCTAATAAAGCATCGCTAATTTCTGTCTCGCCTAAATTGTTTTCAGCATCTTCAAGTTTTTCATCCAATTTCTTCAACTCTTCTTTATTATTTTCCTGGTATTTTGCAAACAAAGATTTATCAAATGGAATCTTGAGTTCTTCGGTAATCAATTGGTAAAATGGTGCCATATCTATAATTCGAAAACAAAAAAATTAAGTTATTATACTGTATGATCATAAATGGAATTTAAAAACGAAGTACATGGAAACGCGATAAAATTTTTCTTTCAGAGTAGATTTGCGAATAACATTAATAGTACCTAAGTCACTTACTATTCTCCTCAATAGCATTAAATAAATTAGTTCTCGCTTCATCATGTAATTCCGAGGTTTTTGGATTGTTTAAAATAAATCTATAATTCGCAAGATCTAAATTAGGAATCTTTGGAAAAGCATTTTCAGACATTTTAACAAAAAAAAATTTGAAAAGAATTGAAACTAAAACTTCCAAACGAGTTGAATTCGGTATTTTATATGATTATGCAAGCATACGCAATCTACAATTTCGTAAGCGTGTAACGCAGATGAGATTAACCAATCAGCGTTAATAACCCGAAAAAAATTTTTTGATAAAAAAAAATTTTCGATTATTCCAAAAGGTTAAAATGAACGATTATATTTTAAATTTTGGAGAAATCAATCAAAAATTTGTTGAATGGTTTTGTAGCAATGGAGGAAAGATATCACCAAAAATTGCTTTCAAAGACTATTCTTCAGAAAATTCAGGTCGAGGAGTTGTTGCAGTTGACGATATACAGGTACTTTTTTTATCTTCGCTTAAAGATAAATTTTAAATTTCTTAATTATAAATTATAATTCATTTAATAGCCATTTGAAGTGTTGTTCAGTATTCCACATTCTATAATTCTCTCTGAAAAAACGTCATCGTTAAAAGATTTAATACCAAGTGATGAATTTGAAAAGCTTGGTAAAATAAATTCATGGTTTCCACTCATATTGTGTATGATGTACGAAAGTCAAAAGGAAGATTCTTTATGGAAACCTTATTTTGATATTTTACCTCGAGAATTTGATACACCAATGTTTTGGAATGAAGAACAACTTGCAGAATTAGAAGGAACAAGCGTCATTGGTAAGTAGCTTAAATTACCATCACTTAAACAGTTTAAATACAACATATATTTGGTTATACGTTTGTTAAATTAGATAAAATTGGAAGAGTTGAGGCGGAAATCCAATTTAATGAACACTTATTACCAATAATTCAGGTAAAAAGTTTCTTCCCGGGGTTACCTAATGTGAAAACAATTTGTAACTTATTTTAACTAGTTTAATAGTCAATCCCCTCAATTTTCGATTCGAATAAACACAATTTGGAATTGTTCCATTGCATGGGATCTCTTGTAATGGCAAATGCATTCCAAAATAAAATTAAAAAAGATGATGCAGAAAATAATGATGAGGTGGATGAAGATGAAGAAATTACAATGATGCCAATGGCTGATATGTTAAATCATAAAACCGGGTTTAATAATGTTTGTATGCTTCAGTAAATATTTCTGACTGTCAATATAACGATATTTTTATTTATTTATTATTTTTATTATTATTAGGCTCGATTATATCACGAAAATGAGTTATTAGAAATGACTGCGATCAAGAAAATAACAAAGGGGGAACAAATTGTAATGATTCATAATTTATTCATTGAATATATTTCAACTTCTTTCTAATATACTTTTTTCATTATCAAGTATAATACTTATGGGGAATTGTGTTCTGCAGGTAAATTATAAAGAAAATATATTGATATTACGATTTTTATCATGCTAATAAAAAATTTGGTTTTAAATAGATTTATTACGCAAGTATGGATTTGTTGATGAGAATAATATACATGATATAGTGGAATTAAATGGACAATTTGTGGTTGACACACTATCTATCGACGAGGATACAAAGGACAAAAAGGCATTTAAACTTAATGTAACCACTATTGATTTCCTTCTGGTTGGCTGTCTTGATGCTGACAATTTATGTGATATTAGATCGAGATGCTGCTGGAAGAAGATATTCTTAATGAGTATGTTTAAATCATTGTAATCGATTTTTCATTTTTACACTAAATCGTTTATCCTATAAATAATTTTTATTCAGTATACTTATTTTGGATACTACAAAGGAAATACCACCTGAGCTAATCATAATAGGTATCTTGAGTTTTCAACCAACTTTTATTATCTTGATTATATTTAATTTTTGTTTTCATCGATCAAAAAAGCCAAAATCATGACAATGGATAAGGCCCAATTTAAGAAGTTTCGAAAAACGAATAATTTTCCTGAACCTAAAATGAACCTTGATATCAAAACACGATTAATTCAGCTATTTGAAAAACGATTATCAATGTACAAAACCTCAATTAAGGTGAGATTATCATTCTTCTAGGGAAATTACAGAAAATTTATTGCAGTAACACCGAAATATATTGTTTTATTGTAGGATGATGATGAAATTTTGAAATCAAATAATATTTCGTTGAAATTAAAATATACTATTATTATGAGATTAAGTGAAAAACGAATATTACATGGTTTATTAGATAATCTTAATAATTGGAACGATGATGAAAATAAAGAAGAAATTCAGAGAAAAAAAAGAAAAATAAAATAAATTTGTAAATTGATTTTGCCAATTTCACATGACAATCTGATAATTGTATATCAGTTTATAATGTATATTTTTTTATTAATTTTGTAAAATATCAATAATATTAAAAAAAGAGATTAGTAATCATAAAATATGATAAAGAATTACACCATTATTGACTTTACTTTGAAATTTTAAATAAATATAAAAAAAGCAATTTAACAAATAAACTTTGTATTTAAAGTTACTTAATATAAAAAAATATTATTAATAATATTTTTATTTTAATTTATAATATTATAAGATCTACAGCAACTTTTATATATATATTATTTAAATTTTTATTTTTAAATTGATCAATATTAAATATTTATATAAAAGTTTTAAATACAGTTTTTTAAACTTTAAGATTCTAAATCACATTTATCAAATATTATATTTTATATATCATATTAACTTCTTAAAAATAGAATATTAAACATTTTGAATCATTAAATTTTTAGTAACAGTTTTAAAAAATTATTATATATATAAATCCAAAATAAAGAAATTAAAAAATTAATAAATTTATTAATTTTAATATTACTTTATTATTTTAAAAAGTATTTTGTAATTAAATATTAAAATCAAAAGTAAAAGATATTTAAACTTATATTAAAGAAAATTCAAAAGATAATCCAATTAAATTTATCAGTAATTATTAGTAATTATCAGCGGTTAAATAAATATTACTAATATATTTCTTAAAAATTTTAAAGTATTTTATTAATTTTCTGATTATTATCAAATAGTATCAGTATTATTAGTAAAAAAAATTTTTAAAAATTTATTATTTATTTTGAGAAAAATATATATAATATATATATATATTATATTTATACTTATATCTATCTACTAATTCACTTCATTTATTATTAATAAAAAATTTTTTATTCTTAAAAATAATTTTTTTAAATATAGTATTTACTATATATAAAATTTAATTTAAGTATGTTAAGATAAAGCTTTAAGATCCTTAATCAAAAGTATATATATTATAGAAAATTTTTTTTTTTTTATATAATAATTCAACTATTGATACCATTAATACTACTAAAAATAAATAAGAAGTAATAAAAATAACTTAAAATAATATTGATTATATTAATAATTAAAAAATTAAAATTTTAATAATTACTAATATAATAAATTTTTTTAAAAAATGGAAAATATCAATAAGATAATATTTAATATTTAAGTTTAATCTGAAATTATATTTAACAGAGTAAATTGATTTGATCTGAATTTAGAAAATTATTTGATTATCTTTAGTCTTATAATAATACTAACCTAATATAAATTTGTTAGAAAAATTGACTTATATATATTTAAATAAAATTATAATATGAAAAATTTTATAATTATTAAATATAATACAATTTATTCACTTTCAAAAAAATAATTTTTTTTGATATAATTAATTTCACTTTTTTATAAATTAAATAGTTAAAAAAAAAATTAATTAAAAAAATAATGAAAAATAAACTAATATAATTTAAGAAATATTGTGAACTTTAAGAAATTTTGCAAATAGAAATAAATTTTTAAAAGATTTTATATTCTAATACTTTTAAATTACAATTTTAATTAGAAGATAAAATCAAAACTTAAAATCATCATTATAAAAAGAAATATTAATAATATTTTTAAAATAAAATATTAAAAATTCTTTTATCAATTACTAAAATATAAAAATACACTAATATTAATAATATCTTAAAATAAAATAAATCATCTTATAACTTACTATTTTATCAGAAATAAAATTCAAAATTATTATTAAAAAAAATAAAAAAAAAAATCCATCTTATCAAAATCCAAAAATACTATTAAAAAAAAAAAAAAAAAAAATTATTAATAATATTCAAATAAAAAAACCTCTTAATATTAAAATTGTCACTAAAAAATATTTATAAAAATTTATAAATATTATTAAAAAAAAATATTAATATTATATCTAAAATAAAAAACTTCTTAATCTTTAATCATATTATAAATTTTTAATTACAAATTTAATATAACTAAGATTACTAGATGATATCTAAAGATATTACAAATCATCTAAATAGTAAAGGTAAAATTTAGCAAATTATATTAAAATTTTTTAAAAATCTGTAAAACTTTAAAAAAGATAAAACTATATTAAAGTTTATAAAAATGTGAAATTATATCAAAATCTTAATAAAAAATTTAGCAAAATTAAAGTTTAAATATTTTGTTAAATCTAAATGAGTTTAAACAAATAATTTTAAGTATATCTATTTAAAACTTTTATAATAAAAAGGAGAAAAACTGCTAAAAAAAAAATCAATTTTATTTTTATATATTAAATATGAAGCATAATGTAACAAAATCAGACAAAGTGAACATTTGATTATGTAATATAAATAAGAAGCTGATTATGATATGACTATAAAATTGATCAGTATAACTGATAATATTTTAAAAAGTAATAACATTATTCATTCTAACTTATGAACTTATTAATTTTAATATTCACTTTATCATATTAAAATGTAATAAATATAAACTATAACAGAAGCAATATAGGACTACCTTTATATAAAAAATATAATATAAAACTAATTTACATTAAGTCTATTATAGAATTAAAGAATTATAGCACTATTTGAAGTATTCTAAAAAAAACTTAAGGAGAGAAAATTACTTCCTATGTTTTTAAAATCAATGGTACTCAAATATTTTAAAAATATCTAGATAAAGAGAAAATTACTTATAAAATTTATTAAGAAGAAAGGAAAATAATAAATATTAAGAAAAGAAAGTAGGGTAACAATAAGCCATTACAAAATAATAGGCAAAATATCTAAATAAAAAAATTTAATATAATAAATGTATCATCTATTTTCAATTTAATAGGATTTCTAAACATAATATTAGAATATCAATTTCACTGTAATTTAAAAAGCTCTTTTGCTTTTAAATACTTATTTTGCTCACTCTTTTTTTTTGTAAAACTTTTTTATAAATCATAGTTTAAATAAAAATATTATGATAAAAAAAGAATGTTTTAATTGTAAAATACTAAAGAATGTTTAAATATTAATTGATAAGATAAAGAAGACAAAAAACATACTAAATTTTATTATTAAAAATGTACTGAAACTTTTATGTAACAAGAGTTAGATAACAACATTAATAAAAATTGAGAAAGAAATAAAATAAAGCTCTTTAACCAAACCTTACAAAAATGTAAAAAATAAAGAAAATTTTAAATTAGCCTTTTTAGTATAGAAGCATAAGACAATATGGTAGTAGCAAATGAGATAAAGTAATTATTTGGTATTTATAATGCAAAATAATTCTAAATTAGGATGTTATTACTTATGAAGATAGTAGAGAATACAAATAGGAGGCGGTTAATAGAAAAGAAGAAAATTTATAAATTTTGAGTAATTTTAGTTATTAAATTAGTTTTGTTCATATGACTATAATCACAGAGTAAACTAATAAAAAAATTTTTGATTAAAAGTGGATTTCCTCTTTTTTACTGATCACTCCCTAAATGTTTTCAATGTTGTAATTATTATAAATAAATTGCAAGAGGTAAACAAAATAAAAACTTTACTTGAAAAGATGATAAAACTCCTAGTTATATTTGCTTTAAAGTATTGAAAAAAATAAACTAGTTTATAATATTTGTGATAAAATAAAAACACTTAAAAGATGGTTACTTAAAAATCAAATTTGTGTAGAGAATAAGGTGAGTTTTGGTATAATTTTAAAATAAAATTCTAAAGATTATTCATCATTATATATCAAATATTATACTGATAACTTTAAAGATATAATTAGAGAAAAATATGCAGAAATTTGCCTACGCTTAGAGAAACTATTAATAAAATTGACAAGATATATAAATTAATAGGTTATAGAATTAGTACATCAATTACACAATTGGACACCTAAAACTCATCATATTTTTATCTGCAAGTAGCCTCTAAATACAAAGAAAAGTAAGTATATGAATCTCAAAAAATTCAGGACCTAAAGCAGCTTCTCCAAAAATAATTGAAGTAACAAATAAACTCTTCTAAATAATCAATAATAATAATATCATTGCAGAAAAGAGTAAAATTATTACCAGATCACACATTGAATTAGAAAATATAATTATCTCTACTAAAAGTTATTTGCTTAATGATATTAATACTATAGATCAAAAAACTTAAAACCAAATTGAAGAAGTCTATTAAAAACTTATACAAAAAATAGAATTTGCATCATTAACTAGTAGTTTTACTATTAAATGTAAACTTAAGAAAAAATTCACAAAAATTCTGAAAAAAAGAAGAATTTCCTTTAAGTTATAGTAAAGCTTATTCTATTTCTGAATTTTCAATATTGCTTCTTCCTAAGTTTATTATGAAAAAGTTTTGAAGATATTACAGATTTATAAAAAACAATTAATTTTGAGACATTATGGAAAATGAAAGAATAATTAAAAAAATAAGAGACTAAGAAGCTTATTATCAAAAATAGAATAAAGTTCTTTAGGTTTAATTAGAAAGCTGACCTGATAAAAATAAGAAAGAAAAGATTTATTGATGGTTGGCTATGAGTACTGTTATTTCTTTTAATTATTCTAGTTATTAAATTAATTAAAATTAAGAGAAATAAGAGTTAATTTTATAAATTTTTTTATTTAATTAAAGATTATTTAATTATATTAATATTGACTTAGGATAAATAATGTCTTTAAATTCATCTCTAACAAATAGGTAAATATAATGATAAAGGTATTCTTGTCTTTTGTAATTCAAAGGAGAAGGGGTTAATATTAAAATAAAAAAGATTTGATTTCTTTGATAATTTCAAAAATACTTGTTTTTCTAGTTTTAACAAATTAAATTTAGTAGAAGTACTATTAATAACCATTTAAACTTTGATAATTCTAGAATTAGCTGCTTCAAATAGAAAATGCTGATATTTTTGTAAACCATTCAATTTCTTAAAGAAAATCCCTAATATAGAGTTAAAATTTAAGTATTGAAAGCCTTTGTTATTTTTATAATACTGAATTTTATTTAATCCAGCTGTACTTGATTTTTTTACAACCTTAATAATATGATCTACGTAATCTACTATCATTTTTTGGTAAAGTTTTTAATTAAACTAAAATTACTATCACACTTAAATTTAGTATGTTTAGATACTATGAAATTTAATTTGATACTTCTGTAATGATCACAAATTACTAAATATAAGTAAAATCCAGTAGCATTATTTTTGCTCTGTCCTTTTGCATTATCATAAGTAATCTTTAAATATTTTTTGCCTTTATTCAATTTCTTAATTCTATCGAATACCATGCTTAGTATATCATTAGAACCTTTTCCTATAATTTCATTTTTATTGAGAATGTAATTAATTTGTTCACATATTGCTTTATTTTAAATATTAAATAAATGCACTTTACGTGAAATGAGATAATAAATTTTATTTACCTGTTGATTAGAATGTAATACGTGAATAATTTACACTTAATCATAACTATAATAAATAATAGCATTAATGCTATAATAATTAGCTTTATCTCTTATCATAAAATGCTTGTCTACCTATTTTCTCTGTTGTTCTACTAATTTTGTATTTTTATTGTAATAATTTTTCTTTAATTTAGCTTTAACTAAATGTTCTTTAATTTTCTTTAGTAAATCTCTTGCTTTTTCTTTTTTGTAAGTATTATATGTAAGCCATTATGAAAATGTTAGCATGTATTACATAAATCTATTTATAGACTTATAATTTGAATATAAAGTGTTAATTAGTGTCATAACTTGCAAAATGTATCATATTTTAACAATTTCAACAAGTTAACAATTTTGAGATCTGCAATAAAATTACAATAAACTAATTTGTAACTCATTTCAGCTGGAAAAATTGTAAGCAATTAGGTAATATGATTACATTTCTACCTGAACTTGATAATTCATGAATTTCAGCATAGTTTTTAAGAAAATTTTTCATAATGGTAATAACAGTTATATTAATAGTTATCTTGATTTTTTATTATGACACTCATTTTATATTATTATGAATGTGCAATATTATACTATTCATTACTAGATAATTTCTGACATTTTCAAAGTATATGCGATTAATTTTTAATATATTAAGATATGTTTTCTAATAAAGTGACATATTGTGATCTCAATAATAAAAAGTTCTTTTATTAGTATATATTTTTTAAGACATTAACTGGTAGTTATTTCTTCACTATTTATTGCTTTTAACAAAATTATTAAAAATATATCTTGTTTGAATCTAGAGAATGCTTAAAATGCCTCACGTAATTCAACAAATCTTTCTCTTAAAATCCTTTCAAATATTCACAATTACAACCTGTCTTTAAAAAATGTATTGCTTTTTCATATTCAGTCAAACTATTATAATTATAATTTTCTATATACAGATAATTCTATATATATAAATTTTATAAACTTTATGTTTAGCAATTACATGCAATTGTTAAGAATTTACTCTGTATATATTGCAAAATCTTTATTTAATAAGCCTGCATAGTATTTCTAACTTGCATATATAATTTTCTAAGTATCATTATTTCTATTGTTAAATTGATAAAACATAATATAGCTGCTATCCCACTCAGTCACTATTAAGTAAACATTACTTCAACAATTTTATAATAAATCATAAAAGATAATACTGGAATGTCAAATATTAAAGAGAAAAATGTTCTAATTATATTAATGAGTTAGTACAAGCTGATTGCTCTTTTTTTTTCTTTTTTTTTGTATTTCACTACAATATGTAACAGGTATTTACAAAAAATAAATGTCATAATATCTTAAATTTTCTAAGAGAAAGCAAGATTATTATCTTTAGAGTTAGAGTTAAATCTTTTCTATCTTAATATTTGATAATAATACTTTGATAATTATCTGTATATAATACATATTAAATATTTGGCTATAAGATTTTGAGCATATTAGTATTGTATCAGAAGTTGATAATAACTCAGTTTATAGAAGGAATATATGAATTATTTGTCAACATCAGAAAAATAATCAATATGATCTATCATCCTCTGACCTTCTCACATAAGTTCTACTGCCTAACCTAAATTATTATTGACAAAGAAATCAAGAAATCTAATAGAGTTAAATACCTATCTAATATCTAGATTGATTGTTACATTTGCGAACATAGCTGTTATTATAGCCTGATACTACTCCATTTGTCAGGTTCTTTTTAACAGATATGCATTCCTATGATTACTATGACTAAGTGAATTGATAAATACTAATAGACGCATATATTCAATTATGAGATATAAAATTCTTTAAAATTTCTGCTTGACTATGTGTAGGATATAAGCATAATAGATAGTTTATGTATAATATAACAATACATATAAGTAGAGCAGCAAACTACCATTGACTTAGATCCCTTGTTTTAGTAATCATTTCTGATTGTTTGAGCTTTCTTAAGATATTCACCTAGATAGAGTTGTGTCAATTCACAGAAAAGGTTAACTCAATATCAATTTTGTAGAATGCATCTAATCATCTCATTATCTAGCTGCTAGTCATACAGTCACATGAATGACTATACACTTTTGATTATAAACTAATAACTTGTAAAGATCAAATAATGAAGCAGTTAAGATTCTTCAATATAAGTATAATAATAATAATATTTATATTGTAAAAGTGACATTATACGTCAGATAAGATCAGGATATTTATAAGTTAAATTAAAAATGATATCCTTAACAGTTTTTAATATAGTAATAGGAATAGAAGATTTAGTATTTTCATAAAATCTGTCTACTACTGTTAACGTGCAATCCTTGCGAATTGCGACAGTTAGACGGGGTGTTCGAGTGGTGATTCTTTTAAGTTTACGTAGTG
>CAJVPP010000413.1:0-33237 GCA_910592005.1 Funneliformis mosseae | reverse complement strand
AATAGATGCCAGAATCTGGAGGATATTATTTCTGTTAAAGATAGAAAAATTATCGCTCTTGTTGATCAGATCCTTTCCAAAACGAAGTATAATAATGTGACTATAGAACTGGAAATATATTCTAGCACTCATGAAAGAAAATTATGGGCGAAGAGGCGTAGTGAATCTGAACATGATCTAGAAACCAGGAAAAATTATACATTTCATCTTTAGTACCTAAGAAATTCTACTCATTAGTGAGAGGTATATTCCAGCTGACGCATATCCTATGTGGATGCTTATGAGGTACAGTTAAATTGAAAATAATAAATTTTTGCTCATATAAATGCTTATCAATAATTTTAATCACATTATGCCAGTCGTTAGCATATTGACGCACAATTCTGACTAGTTCATCTGTAGTACATGACCTGTTAAATAAACAGACATGTGTGAGATTTTTCCGTATTATCTTTGGGCAGTCAAAGTAACTCTAGGATACATATATCAAACTGATGTTATAATGTTACTCCTCAACAAAATAAGGGATGATTTTCTCCTGCACTTTTTTCAGATCAGCACATACATCTTCGAATATAGTTGCTGTACTTCTATCTGAAAAAAATGAATCCACCTTAGGAATTTTATTAGGCTTCAAAGCTCAAAATGTAATATTTTCACGGTATGGTTTCGGACTATTTGCAATTATCTGGAATGCTGATTTGAGATACAGTACATATATTTTAGCTTCTTGAGTTGGTGGTCGATGAGTAGTAAATCATCACACTTGATATAGTGTGTCTCTTCCTTCTTCCTATTAAATATTCAATAAAGCTTATTTCTGAGTATGAGATTGAAAATCTCATTAGTTTTTCCTGAATTAGTACGGTCACAGATCAGTAAAGTGAAAGGCCATTGGGGAACACTCAAATGTTCATTATATTTTTTGCCATCCTTAATCTCATTAATATGGTATACAAGTCTATCAAGTGGCTTGAGTTTTTTTATTTTCATGGTAAGCTAACTATTAATAATGATATACTAAAAATATCAGACTGATTTATCAGTCCTTCCTTTTTATTTCTTCACTTTATCCAAGAACCCTTTCTCGATTAGAGTGTATTTGATATAGGATCGGAGATCAGCTATATAGGGAACTTCAATGAGGCATCTACCTTGGTCCTTACATATATTCTGCTTCTTCTGATCACGCATATTTTGTGATTTTTGATTTTCATTCTCCCAGTGGTAGAAGCTATTGTGGTGATAGTGTTAAGGACCCTGGAATTCGAATGCAAGACGCAATTCCTCATTATATTCATCCAAATGTAGTCCATCTAAGAACTTAGCCCTACATAGTGGAAATTTCTTGCTTAACAAATCCTCAAAAATATATCAGCATTTACGCTCTTAAGTATAATGGCATAGAGGACACCAATCGAATTTTTTTATGATATATTTTAGTGGATACTCCTACTAGTACGCACCATTCTCACAAGACCAAAGATATATGTTATAACTATTTATTCATCCAGTCCTTCCTAAACATTGACCACCACGTCTTCTGGCATAATCAATGGCTTAGTCTCGCTCCTCTAGAGCCTCTAGCTCGTTATTGATAAGGAAAGTATATGCAATATGTACAGATAATATGCTTTGAGGTGGACGACTAACCCTTTTTGAATCAGCTATTAACATGAGTTCTTCTCTTACAAATTCTCGCTTTGGAGCAAATTTATCATGCGAAGTGCCTCTTGGTTCATCACTCCTGAGATAATATAAAACTGGCTCATTCTTTATAACAACAACTTTTCAAATTCTATGAAGACTTGGGCTAAATGTAGGGTCAGTTACACGCTTCTAGTTTTCCATACCCTTTTTCCATTCTGCATTGGCAAGTAGGTAGCAGACGGTATCTCCTTTCTTTAACCTTATTTCATCTTATCCAACTAGACGCTTATATTTTGTGAATGGTCTAGATTTGACTCACTCTAAAGCAATAGCTTTCACTGGCTCAAGCTCCCACTTTTCTGATTCTAGTTCTTGAATAAGACGTGTGGGATAGTTATTCAGATAATCAATAGCTTTTGGCAAATATCTAACCCATGCTCTTATTAATTTAGGTTCAAAAAATATTGATTCAACAGCATACTGGATCTTATATAGAATTTTTGAGAGAGTCTTATTGAAACACTCTACAAGTGCAACTCTTCTGTGACTATATGGGCTAATCACCCTAATTATAACATCATGCTCTTGCATTAGACAGAAAGTCTCACTCATAAATTCATGACCTCTATCACATTGCAGAAGCTTTGGCCAGATCAATGGATTATTTCAATTACCATATACTTTTCTAAATGCTCTGGCAACCTCTGAACTATTCTTCGATATGAGCGGGATAGAAGTCTTATATCGGAAAGTGCAATCTATAATGTTAAATACTGCTTTATATTTTTTACTTTTATAATAATCATGAGTGAGAAATAGTATATCGCACTGGTATACATAATTGGATGTGTTATTCGCCTATAGCTGACTCTAATGATGTATTTTGAAGAGATTTTATTAGTTTAGTATGACTCTTGATTTTCTAAAAAATCTTTGCATTCACTTAGGCAGAATCAGTGCCCCTCTTTTTTACATGCATCTTTCAAAGATTTAGGGTTGAAATGATAGCCAGTCGGGCGATAATATATTTCACGCAATATAATATTTTTTTCAATTCTCCGAACCTTATCAGGGTCTATCAAAATTTGGAGCTGGCCTGGTTTTTCAAGAATCCTTATTCCAATTCTCTTTTATAATCACAAAAAAGAATGGCATTTTAAAGGCCTTATCTAAGGCAAAGAAAAACGTGTGAAGAACATAAAGCTGAGTTGGAGGAAGAGAACTATCATCTTCATAGTAAATTGCAGACAGAAGTTGATACTAATCGTCGAAATGAGAAACAGATTAGAGATCTGGAACGTGATTATGATCGTTATGTATAAAAAATCCAAGACCTTAATGGGAAGATAGAACAGCTTAAAATGCTTCAGAAGAGGAGATATTGGAACTGAAGTTCAAAATCTTTAACCTGAAAAGCCAACTATATCAAGCTAGGAAAGATATATGAGATAAGGATAACTATATTTCTACCTTAGAAAAGCAGTTGGTAGAATAAGAAGAGCAGGTGGAGAAATTGAGATGCCAGATCAAGGCTATCTCATTATGAAAGAATACTCCAGAATGAGAAAATTCTCCAGACTTGTATAATCCTAATATCAATTTAGAAATGGCCACAATAACAGAGCTAGCAAATACCATAGATAGATTTGTGGATAATAGGATGACAGCTAGAAATATTCTGATAAGTCAAATAAAGAGGGCAATAAGACAAATTCATTGAAAAGAGAATAATTTGCATCAGGATTTAGTCTGTAAGTAGAGAAGGCGTTATGATGCAGAAGCTGAACGTGATAATGAAATTATTAGAAGGCAACTTGCTGAAGGAGCAATGGATAGGGTTGTTGGTAATCTTCAGCAGTTGCGGGCTAATGCCTAAAGTCAAGTAAATAGAATGATAAATAATACGACAAGAAAGCAGGCCTATATAGATGCATTGGTACAAGAAAACTTTGCCTTACGATTGCTGTATCAGCGAAATGCCTACTACCTATAACGAAGTAGAGAGGATATAGGTTTATTAGAGTATAATCAGGACAGATTCTATGAGCAATATGAGAAATGAAAAAATAAAACTTGAGCAGAATGACAGGATATTTTAAATTTGCAAAGACAAATATTTGCATTATAGAATAATCCACCAAATATACAACAAATAGGAATGGTAGAATACAGATTCCCAATATTTTATGGATGTCCTGGAGAAGATCCAAAAGATTTTCTTAGAGATTTTCAGAGATATGTAATAGCTAGTCGAATAAATGTAGCTCCTGGAGCAGGTCAGGCTATCAGAAGAGCAGAGGCTTTAGGTTTATTAATATCTTGTCTTGAAAGACCCGCTAAGCAATGGTATAAAAATCGCATCAGAGGCAAGAATTGGAGATGTAGTAATATCTCAGATAATTTAGGTGTAACTACTTTAACTGCTGTTAGAACTTTGGCTGCCAGAAATAGAGGTGGCCAGGTTGGTGAATTGAATACTACAGAAGAATTTCAAGGTAAGGCGGCCGCTGAAATTGGTAGAATTAGAGCAGGGATCGCAACTGGTGCTGATATTATTCTAAATGGAACATGGGATGAAGACTGATCTATAGCTGGTGGTGAACCTGTAAATAATGCACCAGTAGCACCTAATGTTAGTGGTGGTTTATCTGCTGTTACAATAACGCCTAACATTACACTTGGCCAACATATATACTTACTCAAAACTGCCTATATAACCGTCGAATACTTAAAACAGATGGTAGTTTTTGGTCAACTTATGTAAGGAGATATGGGTATTGAAGAGTTTTCTGCCTGAGTTAAGAAGATTGGTAAATTAGCTGAAATGACTCCTGAACAACAAAGAAAGCAATTAATTCATAGCTTAAGTCCTATGAACTAGTATAATCTTTGAATGATAGCTAAGTTTCATGATATGTATGACAATATTGTAGAAGCCTTAGCTGAAGCAGAAAAATTTACACTATCTATTCTAATTTTTCCAGCGTCTAACCCTTATGTAGATACTAATAGATCAGGAGGTGAAATGACTAAAAATGAAATCAAGGACTTGATAAAAACCACAATGGCCTTCTCACAGTCCCAATAAAATACTGATTTACAATCTTCTATTAAATCATTGCAGAAGACTATGTCTCGAGCGACTAAGACTCTAGATAATAGTAAAAAATCAGCTAATAAGAGAGGGGAAGACCTTACTATTAGATGATTTTTAAGTGAGCTACTAAGGACAAAATCAAATAAGCAACCTGAAGATGATTATAATTATGACCCTATAGATGATATTACTGACAGTATGGCCGGCATGACACTAAATAGTGTCACAATAAATGCTATCAAATCTGCCATTAGAAGTGCTGTTAAGAAATGTACCAAGTGTGGTAGATTTGGACACACTTCCCGTAAGTGCCCTCGAAAGAAGAAAAAGAAAAGCAAGAAGTTGAAGAAAGGTAAGGTCAATCTCGCTATAGAACCAGATTCAGATTCTTCTTCAGACAATACTTCATCTAGCGATAGTTCCGACTTTGATATAAGTTCCTCTGATTCTTCTGATTCTGATAGTGATCTTAATGTTCATATAGCTAAGTCAAAAAAAAGTGAATATGGGAGGTGAATCGATTTCAGCCGAAGGCATTCAAGGCAAGAAATCATCCAAGAAAACATCCTCTAAAGAAATATCTAAAATACCACTAGAGGAAACTATTCGTAAAGTCCTTCATGGTGAGCTTAGATTAATTTTTCCTTACATTTTTTCTAAGATTTCGGTCTCATTGCGTCCAAACAGATAGTGGTAGAAAAGATAGTATCTCAAAATGATGTCTCATCATCTTCCAAAGATTTGGATGAGTCCAGTTTAGAAGAAGAGTCTTTAGACAATTCTATGGAAATCTATTTCGTTCAGAAGAAGGAGCCAAAAACTAGTGTTGCGACTGTAAAGTAAAAAATCAGGCGCTTAAAGATTCCAGCTATAACTCTTGACTCTGGAGCTGAACCTCTAATTATAATAAAAAATATTGTTGATCGTATTAAGGAGAAAATAGATAAATCTGAAAAACATAACCTTAGCGGTGTAGCTACTGTTCTGATTGAATCTATTAGTATTGTTCGCAATCTGCCTATTACTTTAGCTTCTAGATACACCATTCATGAAGATTTTATGATTGTAGACTATCACAAGCTAACGCTAATATTCTCTAATCAACTCTTAAAGAAATATGGATGCGCAGTGGACTGGAATACAAATGAGCTAAAGATCCCTCTCAATGGAAAGGACTATATTATCCTAGTTATTATGCATAAGGTCAAGAATAAACTTGAGGTGAATTGCGCAGTTAGCTTAGCTAACAATGATCTGCCAGTTCTGGACTATATTTCACAGGAGTTGGATGCAGATGAGACATTAAAAAAAAAGTGAATTATGAGGAACTTGAAAAAAATGCTATATAACACTCTCATTTTCAAAGCTAAATTAATTGAGATTAATAAAAATCTTTGATCCCTTTCTTCTCGCTAACTATACACTTTAGCTTAGCGAATGGTCTCAGTGAAAACCCTGTGAAGCATTTTTTGTCTGAATATAATGAAAGGGTGGGTTGAAAGCTAGGAGCTTTTCTGATTCGCGTATAGCTTCCTCTGATTCTATATGATCTTTTTCGATTGAAGCAAATATGTCATGCAAGATGTCTGGGGCAGAGTTTTGATAAAGACCCTGGTCGAAATCTTAAGTAAGTCAGAACTTCAAATGGATTTAGGCTGGTCCTGAAGGGACCGCTTCAGTAGTTTCTTTTTCTTTTTTTGCTTTTCTTGCACATTTATCTCAATAGACTCATGAAATGGATCTAAAGATCCTGAAATTGGATGATTATTTTCTTTTTCTTGCAGATTATTTTCTGAAGGAGGGACTGATGAGATGGATTGTATCTTTTTAAGCTTCTCGAGAAAGTGGTTTTCATTTTGCTGAAAATGCTCACAATCATTCCATATATCATGAATACGATTTTTATTAATATAGTACTCCTTTACTATCATATATGCTAGAACTTTATTTTTAAGATGTCTAATTTCTTCAATCTGCTCAAAAGTCAAGACTGTGGCACTTCACCGATAATAAGTTTTCAAAATTGAGGTAGACATACTCCTCCGATATTTTTAGACAATGTATTTAGATGCATAAAAAATATTAAGCATTATTATTTATCGTTTTAGATGGATAATAAATATTAGAATTCAATATTTATTATTTTAGGATAAGAGAGAACGCTAGAAATCATAATTTATTGCTTTAAATGGGTAGAATACATTCTAATATGCTATCTAAAATAATAATAAAAAACGATCGATAGCCTTCCTATTCATTCTTTATTTATCGCAATTGTTCTCTAACAAAAAATATGAAAGTTTTTTTTACATGTTTATGGCCAATGTAAATAAATGGGAACATATGATCTTGAAAAGAGATATACCACATTTTGCAAAACTCATCTAAGATACGAGACTATAATGCTAAATTGCAGAGCGAATACATGAAGCTCAATGATGAGTTCAGGCGATTGAAGGTTAAAAATTCCAAACTTATTTTCCAGAATGCTTGTACAAAAATATCTCTTGCCAAATCCAAGGCTGATAACTTTGCAAAATTAGAGGAAGTGAAATTGCTTCGATCTATGATTAATTTATTAGCTCTAGGATACTCTAGTAAGAATAGTCAGTCAGATTCGTATGGCAGAAAAAATGATGAGCTAGAAGACTCGGTCTTTTTGAGACCCTCTAGCACTTCTTCAGTTGTAGGCATCCTGGATAGGCCTTTTCAAGGCGAGGGTGATCCAAGTAGTGTAGATTCAAAATCTAACCTCTTACCCATCACTTCAGCAAACGAGATTTCAGTAGGTAACGTAGAAGGAATGGTAAAACTATCAGGCCCTTCTGACGAATTTTTCTCATCTTTACTTACCTATTCAATAATACTCTTTCTATTAATCATAATTATATTGATCATTGTTGTGAAAAAACTATAGAATACATGGAAAAAAACTGAGCGATATCTTACCTATGAGAAATTTCTAGGATCGTGCGGTCTTGAAAAAACAAGAAAAAGTTTTTATTATCTCAAATCCTAATTGACTACCATATAAGTACTGGCGCAAATAAGACGTCTTCGAATCTTTTCTTGGCGTAAGCTAATAGCTTTTCTGATAAATTTTCAGGTGGATTTATTAAGACTTTTTCTGCTTAGGATACTGTACATGCTAATAACTAACCAATATGGATTCGGTCACCTTCCTTACCATTATGCCCATGCTGTAGTAAAAATCGATAGTCATCCATTACAATATCTGTTATTTTCTCCTGATCCGCTATTATTTTATGAAATTTCTGTCTATCCTCTTCCGTGATTAGGGAACGGATTTCATTGGGTTTAAAGCCTATATATTGAGAAACTTTTCCTGTAGTTCGGCCATTATATCAATAAAGCTTATATTTAAAATATGAAGATTTTTCAGCTGATCGTTAACAATGTTAACAGAGTATTTTGTCAAATTTAAAATACTAATGATTATCTCAATCATTTCTAGGTATATCCAAAGTCAGGCTATATGATCAAAGGCTGAAAGAGGTTATCTCGTGATCAGATTAAATATAGGAATTGAAGTTAGCTGGCATTATTGCAGGAGAAAAAAAATATATATATATATAATATTATACGAAGTGCCTTAAGACTAAGTTTTTTTAGCTGGAATTGCCAGACCTCACTAAGAGCACCTAGAAAGTTTATTGTAAACCTTTTATATATTTTTTAAGCCAGTTTTTTGCCTTCCTTTGGGAATAATCATCAATCTGTTTTTCCCTTTCATCCGTATCCTTAATTTGCATAATTTTATTTGATAGCGGTAGTTAAAATATATCATCTTCATAAATAAAGCGTGCGTACATTCCTACCGTTTGTTCTAAATAGTAGCTGACATCTATCTCCATATTAAACTCTTTCATAATATTTACGAACTTCATATAATCACCCTTTCTTGTCGATTTTGTGCCATCTTCTTTATAGCGAAGATTATCGTTCACTACAACATAACTAAAGTGCTCACTAGAATCAGGGATCTTTATATTTTTTTCTCCATTTGCTATTCTTTTTCTCATCCGTTCCATAAAGATTTTATTGCATAGGAGACCTCCTTTGGCCTTCTATTTGAACATTGCAATAAACTGGTTATAATCCTACTGCCTAAATTTAGCATCTCAGAGAACATCTTTAATAATTTCTTGAATTAGACGTGTGTTATCGATATCCATAGTCTTTACATAATCTTTTCTCTGATAAACCTGAAGAGCTCAGAATTCCTCTACTTCACAGTATCAATTCCTTTCATAAAGAAATCATCTAGTCTAAAGTTTACTTTATCTTCATGCCCAATCCCAAAGTACTTCTTTTTACCAGCGAAACATACAGGAAATAATACCTTTTCATAAGCTATCTTAAGATAAGATGTGCCAGTTTTTATCCTAAGATAGGCATTAATCTGATCGCGCAACTTTTTTATTACATCCATAGTAATTTTGACCATTTCGGTCCAGTATGCTTCTTTAGAAAGTTCACCTCTGAAAAAGGCTTCATCGCATTTTTCAAAATACTTATCTGGACAGATAAGATACAAAGAATCAGTATTCTCATATTTGATTCCAAAGCCTTTCTTTTCCACATATTCTGCAACAAGTTTGATAATGTATTTGCCAGCAGAAGTGATTCCTCTGGCCAATACACAGAGAAAGATTAAAGATAATGGGTTTCCAGCCTCTTCATAAAAGATATTCATAAATAGCTTGATAGCTTTCTGCTTTGAATCCAAGCAGTCATGTTCGAAGTAAAGAGTTTTATATTCTAAATCTAACTTCTCAGGGATTCTTTTATCCTTTTCTTTCACTGAACTTATTATCTTTTCAAGTTGAACCTTCTTCTTTCCTAATGAGGCAAGTTGTGCTTTAAGTTCTAGTCTCATCGCAAATAATTCCTCTAATATGATCGGGTATAACCCTTTCTTCTCAGATCAATTATTATGTCTTATGCACCAAGCTTGAATAGTGCGCTTATTGAATAGAAAGCTAATTTTGTGTAAAGTGTTTCCATTACTTTGTGCAATATCAGCATCCTTTGAATCAAATATAAATTTTTTTGGAGAGAGGTTATAGGCTATAATAAGGCTTAGATATAAAAATGCAAAATCTAAACCCGTTATCAGCCTTTTCGTCTCAATACCTTTTTTAGGTGAAAAAACATATGCACTGGGATACTTACCCTTTTCTAGCTTTTCAGGTATCCTTGCACTAAATAACATATCACGTTTAAAAGCATAAGTGCCAAGAAGGTTTCATACCTTCATTCCATTTGCACGATAGTGTATGTCGAATAAAGATACATAAGCTATAGAAGCGACTTCTCTGTATTCATTTATTTTACTTAGCTTTACCAAAAGCTCTTGGCAACGCAGTGCATCTATAATATAGTAATATGTTACTTTTTGCATTTTTCTCGCAGTTAATGAGAAGGGGCTTTTTTGCCTCTGAATAGATTTTTCACATTTTATCGTATAGCATGTCAGCTTTAGCATCAAGACCACATTTTTGTAAGAAGAATTTAAGTGAACCTTTCTTTTCGACTTTAGAATGGGGATAACGCTTTTTGAGGCAAACTCTAATGTCAATTGGTATACATTCTGGCAGTTTAAAGAAGCTGGAAAAGAAATTATCTTTCGCAGAAATTTTGAGCATAGTCAGACCGCCCAGAAATTCTTTGACTTCTGTATTCTCCTCTCCATTTTCAAGAATATGAAGAGTATTTTTACTATCTGTGTTCTCACTATTCTTTTTCTTTTCTTTCTTCTTAAAAGTATTTTCAGATTTCGCTTCTATCTTTTCACGATATTTTTACTTTAAAATTTCTTCTTTTGTTTCAAACTTTCCTGTTATCCGCTTTCACATTCATTCAAGAATATTGAGATGATAGGCTCTTTCCATTATGAAATGCCTATCATAATCAGAATCATTAAAGCCAACTTGGATGTCAGATGCAAATGCTCTCCAGCAGAGAGAGAATATCTTTAGTAGATTTTCTTGATTTTCACATACAATTGTGGTCTAGCGTGGATCTGGTTCTGTCTCAACATCAACGAGACATATTTGCTTTAGTGGTTTTGATTATCTTTTCAATGCAATGTCATGCAAATTATAAAAACATTATTATTCAGATCAAGGACTTCTGCAAATTCACCTAACTCTTGTGATTGTATTTTTATATCCCATGTGAGGATAAGAATACGATTTCTTCTGAGTGCTAAAATAGGGAATCAGTCACTTATTGTTGTAAAATCATCTAGCAGACAGAAATCTTCTATAGATACATAGAATTCATGCAGATAGAGCAGGCTGGTCTGCTTGCCTTTCTTACGTATATATTTATTTATTATAGACCACCTAGAGAGTTGGATTCTGTTTTTTTGAGTCACTTTTCGGTGGAATGAGTATAAATCATCTGAAGCAGTTTCAAAATTATTATTTTGGATAGCTTGGATGGCTTCCTTTCTCCCCCTAGTACCATTTGTATAAATTTGTAAATATGGTTTTTTTTCTGTATAGTACCCATGGAAAGGAAATGCTTTAATGTGCTCTATTTTATATGATTTCACAATGCCAGAGAGAATTTCGCTCACTTTTTCTTTGCATTCATCTAGAGTCTCTCCGTCTGGAATGAGAATATCAAAGAAAATCTGAATTCTTATAAGAGTTACTAGTGCCTTTTGGCCATTAATAAGGTGACTATAAAGACGTAATATATAGCAATACATTCCTTTTATCTTTTCTGTTGACCCTTCACTATCAATAATTATGAATGAAATTTTTTCGCAATTGGATAGAGCATCATTGAGAATTGAGGTTAATCCCTCATCATTTCCCATAACTATATCATCCAAAGTTGGGAGGTCTGACAAGTATTTTTCATCAGAATAGCGAATTACTATTTTATCTTTTTCAGCCTCTGAGTGAAAAAGAGAGGGGGCGTCAGAGAGGAATCCTGAAAGCTCTAAATGTTCAGCCATAGTAAAAATTTTTAGATATGTTATCTTGTATACCATTTCAGTATACAGTCAACTCTTGATATAGCGAACTCTTGATATAACGAATTTTTTAAACAAATATAATAAAAATACTCTTGTTATAGCGAATTGGTCAATCAAATCTCTTAAAATCTTCACTATAGCCTTATAGCGAAGTTGAGGTTTAGGACATAGAGTTCGTTATAACAAGAGTTGACTGTAATACCCCAACAAAAAACTTTAAAATAAAAAATAAATATTATTATAATTATCAAAGTGTTATCCAAGAATAATATCAATAGATGGTAAATATATTTGCTAATATCCTTTCAATGAAGGGATAGTTTGTGAGAATGGAAGTACGTGATTAGAAGGGTGTTATATTTACTGGAAAAGATACCAGTGATCTCAATGCAAATAAGATGGATGTGTAAGACCGACGGCTTCTAAATATGGATTTGTAATTTGCATGTAAATAAGTCTCATTCGAAAGCAAATTATTACCGGAAGAAATTGAATAAGATATTTCAGGACTGGCAAACTCCAGAAGCATTAGAGTAGGCTCTCGATAGAATAAAAATACCCGATCTTATAAGTTGGCCCTAATAACTTATCAAAAATTTAGCCTCATGAAAAATTTATAGGAATGGCAAAAAAAAACTTAACAAGAACGCTAGAAGTATCTTCTTTTCCAGTTTCAGAACTCTGGGAAGGCATTTTTACTACTTGTCTCTATGTCCCTGTGAGTCCCTATGAATTTCTGAATTCTTTACCTTTTTTTTTTATTTTTTTATATACCATATATCGATCATATATCAATTATATCAACCATATACATGACTATATACCATAGAAAAATTTCGATTTTTTTTCCTAGAACTTTTATATTTCATAGGGACTCATAGGGACATAGGGACAAGTAGTAAAGATCTCAATAAATTAAGCTAAGAAGCCCAAAAATGATATTGAGATTGTCCTTAAGAGCGTCCTCAAGAATTTTTCTTATAGGGATAAAGAATTTTTATAAGGACGCTCAAAAATGGCATACTCATTACCTTGATCCAATCTAAATCATGAACGGGCCTTAAAAATTAGCGTAATAGTTGGGTTATAAGATGATGGATGCACTTCTAGCAATCAAATGGGCTGGCCACAATAATACAAATTACACCTCCAATCTCAGAACACAAAATCAGCACACATATACCGGCAATAAATAGGCAATAATTAGGTCACAAGATGGTATACTTCTGGCAATCAAAAAGGTTATACAAGGCGGAATTGCAAGAATGAACACAAATTTGACACTTCGTACCTCATCTCTGACAATCAAAAGGATTATAGAAGGTGGAATTGCGTATCTGGATTACCAACTCAACACTTTGTACTTCATTTTCAGCAATCAAAAGGATTATAGAAGGCAGAACTACTTCTCAAAAGGAAAGCTCGTAAGAAGAGCTCGATGTCAAACCTAAACATAGCCAATTATTTTTTTTCACATTCCACCCTGAACATGTTCCCTCAAAAACAAAGCCCACAATGCAATCAAACCTAAGAACACCAATTAACCGACTTGTATTATAAATGTTTAATGAGGGAAAAGATATATATTACAAAAAACCACATAGCGCAAACAAGTGTAAAAGTCTCACCAAACTCCCAAACAGTAAATAAGAAATCTGCAATTGTGACGAGAAACAAAGGTCATGAGTCATATCAAAAAAATCGCATATCGCAAATAAAATCTAGAGCCTCACCAAGTCCTCAAATAACAAATAATTAATAAGCATTCGCAACAAGAAATAAAAGCCAGCCAGCATATTAAAAAACCCATATAGCAACAATAAATCTAAAACGGAAAAGAAGAAGAAGTAAGCTGATAGACAAATAAAAAGAGAAAACAAAAAAGAAAGGAAAGAAGAGCACTGTAACAAATACAACAATAAGTAAGTAGAAAGAAAAATGTAAAAATAAGCCACCAAAATAGTATAGAACAATAAGAAACAAATACCTCAGTAACATGACAGTAACAGATAACAGTTTAGCAGTAACTAGGTAATAATCTAGTGCAACTAGATCATAATATATACACTACCCTCAGAAAAGTATCTGGTCAGCTGAAAAAAAAAAATTTTATTTAAAATTTTAAGTGTAAATTTTTAAAATAATTGAAATCGTCAATAATTAAGAGATGTCTGATTCTTTTTTTTATAATTTGCCTAAGCTCACCATCTTTATTCATAGAATTTGATCATCCAAATCTTTTAGCATTTGATCCATTATTAGAATTAGCATACTGCACAATTACATCTGTAACAGTGCTTTTTGGAAACTTTAAAATGTGTGCGAAGGCCTCGTAAATCTGTCCTGCTAACTTTAAACTGACAATTTGTTCGCGTTCAAAGTCATTTAATTCGCAATTTTTTCTCATGTTGAATAGCGCAATTTTTAAAAAGGTGAAATCAAAGTTGTTTTACATTTTTATATATTAAATCTGATTTATACATTATTACACAAATATAAACATATGCATATTTTTGTCAAAACCAGGGGGGTTATTTAAAAAAAAATTTTATTTAGTTGATATGTCTGATCTTTAGAAATTTAAAAAAAGCTTGACCGGATACTTTTTGGAGAGTAGTGTATATATTATGACCTAGTATTAATATTGCATATTTTTTTAATTTTTATATTATTTATTTGACATTAACCTATCTATAGAATTTTTAAGCTCTATTTTTTTAAATATTAATTTGCTTCTTGCTGGATTACAAACCAAAGTTAAGATCTAGAAATAGGATTTTAAAATTAAAAGTATTCAACAAGTACTCAATCAACAAATATGTAGATGATTTTAAAAATAATTCTTTATGAATGATTGATTTGATCTTAATCAAAAAAGAATAGTTATCTCATTAGACTAATATATTGATAATTCAGTCACCTCTAAAGACCTTTTTACAAACACTTTAGAAGTAAAAATAGAAGTTTTTCATTATTTTTAAAAGTTGCTAGAATATTACATAAAGAAACTTAAATTTCTGACAAATAAATAAATAATTATAAATCTCTAGCTAATAATTATCCACAAATTTATTTACATTTAATTATTCTTCTTATAGCAAAGGAATGATATCAGATTATTAACTGACTTTTTAGTAGAAAAGCCCTTAAATCTTCTAAAATCTTCAACAAGATGTTGAAACACCTTAGACTTACTATAAACAAAATATTTTAATATATTATTTATGGTTACCTATAGATTTATTTTATCTCAAAATATTAGAATCTGATTTATATCTATCTCATTTTTAAACTAAAATCTTGAAAATATAAACAACATTAAACCTATTATATTACTTAAGTGACCAGAAAGGCTTTTATTAAGCTCCTTAATAATTATTTAGTCACAAAAGATCATAATTTCACAGGCCTACCATATAAATCAACCTTCAATCTGATTTATATTCTAAATAATATTATATAAAACTTTCTTTATAACAAATTTGACTTTTAGATCTTTTTACAAGATATATCAAAGGCTTATAATTGAGTAAATATTTTTATACTTATAAAGGTATTAAAGAAACTTTAAATTCTCTACATATTTATTAAAATAATTTTATAGATTTTTCTTTTTTGATTTAACCAAATTTTACTACATATAGTAATACTAATATATACCTTGTTCATTTTAGATATTGATCAAGAAGAAATAATTTCATTATTATTATAGTATATTTATTATAACCTTCTTCTCTACAAAATTAATGAATCCTAATATAGATATAATATGAGAATTCAATAGAGACCTCATGTATATATTCCTATCACATTATTTTATAATACAAAATATCACTCTTATTTATATAAATAATACTTTGTAAATTATTAATTTACAAATTAATTTAATCAATATTACAAATTGATGATAATGAATCTTTGCTTCCTAAATATTATAAATTTACTTTAACTATAAATAATATAGCTTTATAATTAACTTTATCTAATTAATATAATAAACCTATATCTTATAAAGATATACTTACATTTGAGACATTAGTAATTAAAATGTGTATTTTAAATAATCTTTCTTTTTCTTTTATATAAAATAAAGAAACAAAAGCAGTGTTTAATTCTATTTCTTCTAATTTAAACTTTCAAATTAAAAAAAAATTGGTGAAAAAATTTTATAAAAAATAAAAAAAAATTTTTTAAAATATATATAAAATAACACAGTTAGATAAAAATGGATTAACTGTTATTTTTAATAGATAAACGAATATAAAGTAAGAAAATATTTAAAATATTATATTAATTACTTCAAAAGGATAACCTTTAATCTGATATGCTAAAAAAAATAAAATTTAAATAATTAAAAACCAAAATATTATAAGACATATTAAACAATTAAGAGATAAAACTCAAAATGAAAAAAAAAATTAATATTAAAGCATTATATCAAATTTTATTAAGAAATATACTATTGCAAGGTAAGCTAAATTAAAAAAATTGTATAAAATAATTTATTTACATTTTTTAATTATTAATAAGAAAGAAAATATTATACAAAAATATTTCTTCCTTATATAATATACTAGATAAATTTAGTATTTAATGATATATTTAAAGAAAATGCAGTATTTTAAAGAATTTTTAAAGAAGCAGTTTAAATTATTAGTTATTTTCATAATTTTACATTTTTTATAAAATAAATAAGAATAGATTTATAAAAAAATAATTAAATTAATATTATCTGATAATATTAAATAAAATTTATATTATTTTTGATTTTATTCAATTTTAAAACTCAAGTTATTTTAAAGATAATTAATTAAATAATTAATTTTATTTATTTATATTTATACACTAGCCTACTATAAATTATCAGATTTTTTTTACTATTTATAGAATTTATATATAAAATAAAAAAATTTTCACACATATATAAATTTTTTCACACTTTATTTAATTGAATTTTTTTTTTTAAAAAAATAAAATACCAAATAAAAAATTTATTATTTGAAAAATTTAATCTAAATAAAATTAGTATTTAGTATATTTGTCTTTAGCTTTAATTACTGCTAGTATATGATTAAGTAAGTTTAAAATTAAGCCATGAATTGTTTCAATGTTAATTTTTCTTTATTCCTCTTGTATCATATTAATTAACTCTTATTTAGATTTAGGTAAAGACTTTTTTCTTCAGATTTGATAGTCTAAATAATTTCACAAATTCTCAATTGGATTAATATCTGAACTTTGTGTTATCTAATCTAATACTGAAATATTATGTGTTCTCATCTACTAAACACTATAATTTGATGTGTAACATAAGACTCCATCTTGCTAAAATATAGAATTGGGATAATTACTAATCCATAGTATAAAATGATTAACTAAAATATTAATATAATTATCAGAATCCATATTTCCATCTACCACAACTAAAGGTCTAACTCTATGCCAATTAAAATAACCTCAAAATATTACCAATCCTTCACCAAATTTAACTGTAGGTTGAATACAATTGTTATTATATACTTCTTCAGAATTTCTCCATATTCTTATTTAGCTATCTGACTCAAAAAGAGCAAATCTTGATTCATCTGATCATATTATTTATTTCTATTCTTCTTTTTTCTTTACATTATCTCAAATGAACATTTCGCTGTTTTTAGTCAAAAAAGGTTTTTTACATGTAGAATAACTACCAAGACCTATATAATGAGATACCTCTAATAGTACTGTTATATAAAGTTGTGTTAAAATTAGAGTTTAGTTTATCTGTTATATCATTAAGGAGAGAAAGCTAATCAGTATAGATTATGTATTGTAAAGCCTGAGTATCATGTTGAGAGAATTTTTGAATATCCAAAACATTTTTTAGGTGCTGTAGAACCTGTTTCTTTGTATTTTTTAATTGTATTATTTATTATACTAATAGGAATATCAAGTTGAATTGAAATAATATTTTGTTTAATACCATTCAAATAAGCGCTAATAATAGCTTACATTAGATTTCTGACAGTTCATTTTCATGCATTTAAAACTAGAAGAGAAACAAAAAACAATTTATTTTTTTTTATTTATATGTACAATAGGATAAAATCATCGATTGTGAAACTAAATGCTAATTCACATGACTAAAATCTGGTAATTATAGTAGGTCAGTATAGTTACTAAAAAAATATTATATTTTATAATAATATTGGTTTTTATTTATAAAGCTTAATCTAATACATATAAATATAATTTGTACAAATGGTATTCTTAATAGTGTAGTGAATAAATAATCAAGAAGAAATAATAGAGAATGAAAATTACTTAACATGATTGCAGATAGTATTAATAATGCAGAATTTTGATCAATATTATTTTCTTTGCAAAATTTATTTTATCCTTTATGTAGATTTTTAAATAAATTACAAAAAGATACAATATAATTTTATAAAATAATATATTATTTTATATATATTATAAAATTTTTTTTTGAATATCATGATCTAACTTTTTCAGAAAAGATAATATCTAAGATAGAAATAAAATGAAAGGATTAGAAATAGTCACTTTTATACTTTTTATTGTATTTCATCTATTTTATTGATTATCAAAATTTTAATCAATAACAAATAATTTAACTTAAACATATATTGATCAATAGTTAAAATATTATTATCTTACTTTTTTAGAATTTTTGACTAAAATAATTTTAGCAGAATTAATTAATTATAAAAAAAAAGATAATCTTTATGATAATGATTCTTTTCTTCAATTTTGAGAAAATATATTAGATTTTAGAAATTAATAATAAGAATTAAATCAAAACTAGCTAAAATAATTATTTATATTTATGATATTTATGTAATTCTCTTTAGTAGAATATTTGTAATTATTAATAGATTTTTTTATATATTAAAAAATAATTAATGATTTTTTAGAAAAACTTAAAATTTTTTATTTATTTATTATTATTTAATATATAAAGATTCTTGCAATGAGTAAAATTCATAGTGATATTTTATATTAACGTCGAATTAAAGAATTTACTTAAACTAATTAGCAAATAAGAAGACTTTATATTACAATTTTATTTGCTGGTGATTCTAATAATTTTGATAAAGAAAGGAAAATATTGATAAAAATGATTTAATAATAATAAGTGATGATGAAAATAATATAGAAAATGATGATAATGAAAAAAGAAAAAAGATAAAATAAAACTAAATATTAAATAAAATGAAAATCAATAAAATGTAATTATTTTTTAATAGATTGAAGAAATTAATTATAAAAATCAGGTTGAAATAGTAATGATGAATTACTACTTAATAGAGATTTAGATTATGATTTTTAATAAAAACTCAAAATATTCATCTAGCTGATGATTTAAATGCAAAATGTAAATTATTTCTTTTTTTCACAAATAGTTTAAAACTATCTATATATGTTAAAATTTATTTAAATATAAATAAAATCTATTTTTACAATAATAAAATTTAAAATTAATAATTAATATAAAAAAAATTTTTTTTTTGAAAGAAACTACATTCCCTCTAGATTTTTTTTTTAAGCATTTTTTTATCATTTTTTTTTATTTATTTTTTTATTTATTTATTATTTTTTTACTTTTATTTATTATTTTATTATTATTTTCTATTTAGATATGACAAATCATGTAAATCATATAGGTCATATGATGTCATATGTCAATACTGTTTCTTTTTGCATAATGTTATTCTTATTTACAGTATTTAAATATTTTTATAACATTAAAATCTATATTAATGATACAATAATTAAAAGGTACTTAAGAAGTAAAGTTATGTATTTTTTAAAAAAAAATGTATTTATATATCATATATCTCACATTATTTTATTCTTTAATTCTAATTATTAATATTGAAAAGTTTAAAATTAAAATAAAATAGTTGTTATCAAATAATTTTAATATATTAATTCTTTAATTTAAAAATATTCCTCTAATTTTGAAATCAACTGAGAGTAATTGCAAGTATCTGCATATACAATAATATCTTTTCATACATAATTATGACATCGCTCCTGCCAAAATTCAATAATAGATTCTATATATATTTTCTTTTTATGATTGTTTTCTTTTTGACCAAAATCTAACTTTGCAATTTCATCATTCTCATGTAATTTCATATAAAATGTCCTAACAAAACTAATTAGATCAAATTGAAGTTGATATCTTAAAGGTTGCTGTTCATTTATAACTTTCAAAAAATAATCTGTATCACTATTTAGGTCACCCATAAAGGGTTAGTACTCATTGCTCTTGTGCACAAAAATTCTCTAATCAATAATTACAATTTGTTTATATCTAAAATCTCCCATAATATTATATATACGTAAATCTCTATGAAGAATTTCAGTCTAATGTATTTTTTTAAGAGTTAAAATAACATTCTTGATGTCAGCCTTTTACTATTAATTGATTTTCTTACAAACTGGTATTATGATGATAGTATTATCATTATATTTTAAAAGTGATAGTAGATGATTTTTACATTTTAGATCAGCAAATGATTTTAATATAATAATTTCTCAATTAAGATGGTATTTATAATCTCATTTAAATACCTTTACAGCAATAGGCTTATCATAATATAGTCTTTCATATATAATTCCAGTTCTTCTAACTCTAAAATACTATTTCAAATGGATTTGAATGTCATCAATTTTTAATTCTGATTCAAATTATCTCAATTATGAAAATACTTGGCAAAGAAATGAAACTAACTATTACCAACCAAGAGAAGATTCTTCACTTTTATAATAAAGAGATTCATTTATAATATAAATATAAATATAAATAAAATTCAAATAATTTTCTTCCTAGCATTCTACTTTAAAAAATTGTATATTATAATAGTCTGTCAAGATTACATAAATAAATCTTCAATAATATTGTATCTCTAGTATTTTATTTGCAAATGCTATTATTTAGATAATCTTATTATTACTGAATTCTGCATTATTTGTATATTTAGTAATTTCTATCACAAAAAAAATGTTAAGTAGATCAATGACACAGTTTTTAGTAATTCTAATACAACCTGATTTTCTTATATAGAGAAGTAAAAATCAAGATGTATCATATATATTAATTATTAAACCAAGAAGTGTAAAATATTCTTTAATAAAATATTTATAATATACTTCCTCTTCATTGTCTTCAGATGGTAAATTCTACAATTTTCTATTTTAAACACATTGTGAAAGAAATGTTTCTAATAGCAAAAATTCAAATTTAGTTTAATTTTCATATTGTTTAACTTATTTTTTAAGATTAATGTGCATTAATGTTATTAAAAAAATTACTAATATTAATAAACAAAATTCAATAAGAAAAGAATAATGATTAAACGTGCTTAAGAATAAAGTTTCTGACGAGAACTCATTCATTTCATATATCATTCTAAAGTATTTATTATTATTTTAGTAAAATACCACTTAAGATCTTTTAATATTCTCCTATCAACTCTCCTTAAACTTATAATAACGTGTAAAGTATTTTTTGATGATTAGAAGCAGGAAAGAAAAGTATAAGAATAAGTTAGTATTCAGTATTATAGAAAAATTCAAATTTATTTTTGATTTTGAGACATACCAGTAGTCAACAAATTTCTCAAGTATGTAAGCTTAATTTTATCATTTTTGCTTTTAATAAGAATTTTTTTTACATAAGATAATTTGTTAGTATTGCTGAAATAAGTGAATAAATCAGCTACTTCTTTCTCAGTAAATTTCTTAATATTCTCAATATCAGAAAGGTAATTAACCTCATTATAGATATTAACTAAAGCTATACTTATTATTTCTGGTTTCAAAAAAGAAGTGATTTGATTTTTAGAGATGGGAATGATCCTATTCAGAATGAAAGACCATATTTATATATATTGACATAAATTTAAATTTACCTCCATGTGATCAGTGATATATAATAAGCATGAAAAAAATATTTTTTACCACTTAAAATAAAAATAGAAAATGCAAAGAGTGTAATAAAAAATGATAAATATGGAGGTTAAAAAATTTTATGACAATATGGGTAAGATTGTTGATAGATTAATATATCTGTTTTATAACTAGACTAATAATCTTTATCTTACTCAGAGATTTAGAGGTAAAAAATAGTTTTTTCATATCTCTTATATGATCTTATCTAATATTATCATAAAATTTTTTAACTCATATTTATTACTCTAAATCATATCCTTTACATTTCAATTTTCATAAATATTTCAGGAATTTAGAACTTTTTATTTATCTTTTTCACATCTCTTATATCTCATTAATCACATAAAAGTAAAATTTTAATTTATAAATTTAGAGTAAATTTATTTTGTTCTAAAAGTATAGACTTTTATTTTATTCTATAACTATTTTTATTATATAATATTTACTTTAAAAAATTTATTTATACATAGGATATAGATTAAAAATCTATATCTCAGATATATTTTAAGAATCACCTATAAATTTATAATAATACTAAGATAAATCTTTATATAATATCAGTTATGTGAAAGTGAAATTTTTATTTATAAATTTATATTAATACTAAGATAAATAAATTGATAGAATTAATTATAAGATGAGTTTTTTAATAATCTTATAAAAAGATGATCTTATCATTTTATATCAATAATACATTATATCAAATGTAACAATTTTGAATTTATAATTAAAAAAATATCTAATAATATTAAGTTAAATTTTTTTTTTAATTTTCATTTATTCTTAATCTTTAGACAAAAAAAATTAAAGCTATCAAAATAGATTATTAAAGGATAATTTAAATAAGAATATTAAAAAAAAAGTAATAAATCAAAAGATAAAATTATAGTAATTAAAGAATAATTAGTATTAATTGATATACAATCCCTGTTAAAAGTAATAGCAAACAGTTTTTTTAACCTTATATATGTAATTTATATCAAAATATAGATGAATTTTTTTTTAAAATAAAGATAAAAGTAATATTTATTAATTTTATTAAGTAATTAATATAAATGTATATTCTATTTGTATCAATATATGCTTGAATTTGATTAAACATGCTATTAATATAGTTAAGTAATATAGAGTTATTAAGATTATCCTATTCTTCATGAATTACATTAAAAAAAAATTTTATTTGAAATTTTTTTTTGTGCAATCATTTTTTAATATTTTCTCAATTTTTTTTTTTTAAAAACAATCCAAATATTTTAATTAGATTGAGATTTGAACTATAAAAAGGCTATGAAAGAATCTGTTTTGAAAGGTGAGTTTTCAAGTCTTTTTTAATATTTTTAAAGTATGTTTCAGATTATTATCTTATTGAAAAATCCAGTAATAACCCAGTAATTCACTTGCATTATAATAGAAATGATTGTTAAGAATTTAGCGATACAAGTGATAATCAAGATTTTCTGTAAATATGTGTATATCAACCTTTTTCTTGACATTGATTGTAGTCCAAAAATGTATCTTAAAAGGATACTTAACCATAAGTTGAATAGGATTCTCATTTTTAGACTATGCTTATGAAATATTTAGACCGTAGTCTCATCAAAAAAAATAATTTTTTTCAATTATAATACAAGTGGTCATATATTTAAAATAAATGATTGTTTTTCACTTTTTATATCAAGAGAGTAACGTTTTGAGAAAGAACTGCTATATAACTAAGATAGTGAAGCCCTCATCAGATAGTTACTTTACTAACCTACAAATTCAAATCCTTCTTTTCAAGTATAGTTTCAATTCTCCTATTATAGTGAAATAATTATTCTTAATAATCATTCTGATGTGATGATGTTTTTGGAACATTATCAGTTAGATTAATAAATTTTAGGAATATTGCCATTTTTTTATAAAAAGGTAATATATCTTTTATAAGATTATAAGAGAACTCTAGTTCAAGTGAAAATTTTTCTTATATTATATACATTTCTGTCCTAAAAGAACTTTATGACTTTATAATTTATTTTAATAGATGTTGATAGTATTTTGATTTTAATAAATAATAAAAAAAGTTAATTTATTTTTTTTTATTATTTATTTTATATAAATATTCCATTATCCAATTTGGTTTAATAAATAATGAGCTAAATCAGAAAAATAGTAATGCTGTAGTCTATGAAAAAATAATATTCTCACTATTATTACTTTTGATAGGGATTGTATATCAATATATAGAGTAATAATAATTTTGAAACTTAATATTTTTTCATAACATTTAAATTTTATTTATTAAAATTTTTTGTTAAATCAACTGAACAGTTTAAATAATTAGTCTAAATTAAAAGATTAATAATTTTATAAGATTATTGATTTTGATTTTGATCTATTTTTTTTTAAAGATTATTAAAAATCAGATCAAATTAAATTAAATCAAAAAATTCTTAATCCTATATATATATATATATATATAAATTATTTAGTTGATCAGTTATATAATTGACTTTGGTTAATGAGTTATAAAGTTACATAATTTTGATTATATTATGTGAATCTTAGCATTAAATTATTTTTTTGCTTTCTTATATTATATATAATATTTATAATTAATTTATTTTTTATTGTTATTTATATAATTTTTATTTCACATTTTTTTACTACAATAAAATTTTAAAATAAATTATCTATTTTTTTTAGAATCTTTTAATGCCATTAAGAATAATTGCAGGAGGTATATTATTTTTATTTTAATTTAATATTATTTTTACAATTTTATCAAATAATCTTTCTAATACTTAAATTAAGTAATTTTATAATTATCTTTACAATTTTTTAAAAAACTAATTTAAAACTAATTTTTAATAGGTTTTAATATTATAAAATTAAAATTTAAAAGTAAATTAAATCAATTAACTTAAATACGAAATTATAATATATATCTCATATTATCTGAAATTAATACTATTTTACTATTTTTGTAATTAGAATTTTAATCAAAATTCATATTTATTACTTAAATTTAATTAGTGAAATAAACTAAATCAACTTATATAATAAGATAAATATTATTTATTTAAATTTATTTTTTATTTATTTAAATATTTGATTAAAGATATAATATGTTTATAATTATTAATTTGAAATGAAGTGAAAAGTTTTATAATACTAACTACATATTATATAAAGTATTCTATTATTTATTTATTCAATGATTGAGTTAATATTAATTAGCCTTTATAATTACAGTGGTTTCTAAAAAAATACATTACTACACTGCTTATTACTAGTTATATATTTTACGATTAACAATAAATCTGTTTAATTTAATATTTTTTAAATAAGTAATACAGATGTAGATCTTCAAAATAAATATAGTTAGATTTTTTTTGTATTATATAGATTGATCTACATTCTTTTTTTAAAACCATAATGCGTTATTTTTATCATTTGATAAAAAAAAAGAATAAAAAAATTTTTTAATTTGTTAATAATAAATTTTATAATAAACACTTCTTTTTGCATATTCACATTCCTTTAAAAACCTTTTTTTGTATTATTATTTTAAGATTCAGTTAACTTCTGAACAGAGAGTATAAATAATTATATTGCTTAAAAATGACTTTGTTTTAAGAGAAATTGCCATCAAAGTTGATTATAAAAGTCATATAACTATTTTAAGATTTAAAAAAAAGTATAAAGAGACTGGTAAAATTGAAAATAAATTAAGTAACTCCAAATCACTAAAAACTTCTGACAATATTGAAGTCAACACTAATACTATTTATAGAGTTTTGAAAAGAAATAGTTTAGTAGCTTGAGTAAAGTATAAAAAGCCACTTTTATCAAAAAAATATCGTGAAAACACCTTAAATTTGCAAAGAAATATAAGGATTAAACAATAAATAAATGGAACAAGATTGTATAGTTATATGAGTCCAAATTTCAAATATTTAATTTAGATGAATGTAAGTATTATTAGAAAAAATAGGAAAATTCTTTCAAGATACTTATATTAAACCTACTGTTAAGTTTGGTGATAAAAGTCTTTTTGTATAAGAATATTTTACATTTTGTAATGTATATAGGTTATTTTTATAAAATAGATGGTAAGCTTAATGTAGAACTTTTTCGTAAGATTTTAGATAAAGGATTTATAAAGACTTTATAGTACTATAAATTAAGTACTAATAATATTATCTTTATACAAAATAATGACACCAAACATATTGCTATATTAACTAAAAAATGGTTTAAAGATAATAATGTAAAGCTTTTACCTTGACCACTACAATCTCTTGACTTAAATCTAATTAAACATTTATGGAATAATATAGATTATCATATTAGAGTATTAGATATTAAAATTAAAAGGAAGAATATGTTATGAAAGCAAATTCATAAGATATAGGAAGAAACTGCATTAGAAACATATATTAAATTGATAGAATCAATGCCAGAAAGAATAAATAATGTAATTAAAGTAAAAGGTAATTATACTTGATAGTGAGAATATTTGGTGAAATTTTTAATTAGAATTAATTTAATTTTTTAAAAAAATTTAATAAATTTGTTAAATTTGCGATAACATTATATTAAATGTATCATTATTTAATAAAGAATCACGTGATAAAAAATTTTTTGATTTATTAAATATTATTAAAATTGATGTATAATAAAGATTTTATAGTATACTATATATTTAATAAATATTTAAATAATCAGATTTTGTTATTAATCATAAAGCACACAATTATAATAAGCAGTATAGTGATACATTTTTTTTGAAAGTCACTGTATATAAAAGTTTATAAAGCAAATATTAACATAAATTTTTTTAGATAAGATTATTTTGAATTTAATAATACAGTTAACTCTTGTTATAACAAAATTTATGTTATAGATTACAACTTCATTATAAAACTAAAGTAAAAATTTTAAGAGATTTGATTAATCAATTTAATATAATAAGAGTATTTTTATTATATTTGCTTAAAAATTCATTATATCAAAAGTTCACTATATTAAGAGTTAACGTAGTCCTTATTTTCTAATTTAAATATAATAATAAAAGAATCTTTTGGTAATATATTTATAAAAAATACTTATAATAAGATAAATTGAATAGATAATTATAATAAAATATATTAGATTTAGCTTTTTTAGAATGTGATAAATTATAATTTTTAAAACAAATGATAGCCTATAGGTAAATATTTAAATTAATAAAAATATATTATAAATGTTAATAAGAATTTAAATAATAAAAATATTAAAATGAAATTTTTAATAGATTATTATTAGATAATATAAAATATATATATAGATTTGAAAGAAAAAACTTTTGAATGAAATAGATAAGTATTTAATAATATTATTAAATTTTGATATATAAAAGTTTATATTTAGGTTTATGTTTTTTAAAAAATTAATTATAATAATTAAAATATTTAAGAATTGCTAATTAATAATCTAAGAATATTTTATTTAAATTTAACAGAAAAAGCAAAATAAAAAAATATCAAATTTAAATGAAAAATATAGGTCAAATGAAAAAAAATCACCAAAAAATCATATGGTTGATTTGCAAATTTACTAGATGATTTTTGATTATTTTCATTTAATTTACTAAAATTTTATGGTAATTTTTTAGCATGAATTGACAAATATCAAATTTATTTATCAGTAAAATTGAAATACCTATTCTTATATTAACACTAACTGATTTTTGTATGGTATCAAAATAGTATATACGATTATATAATGATTTTAATATTATGTATAATTTATAGGTGATATAAAGATGATATTATGTAAATTTTTAATCTAATTTTTAAGATATATGAATATATTATTATTATATTATTTTATTATATATTATTATATGATTATAGAAAAATCTTATTATATAGTATTATTATTATATTATTATTATTATTACTAATATATTATATCTATATGTATATTATATTATTTGAAAAAAAATAACAATTGATCGATAAGCATGCATGCTTTATGCTGTAATGCCTATTTATCTATTAACATTATTATTATTATTGTCACGATCATCATGATTATTGTTATTACTATTATTATGGTCAATATTATCATCATCATTATTATTGTCATCATTATTGTTATCTTTGTTATCTTCATTTAATTTTGAAAATAGAATCCAGTTTGATGAAATTCATTAATCTAGCATTTCGTCATTTGGTTTACTTTTTTTATCAATGTAATCATTTAAATGATGATATATATGAGAAAAGTCTGTTCTAACACCTATATTAATTTCGTCTGTACATTTTAAAATTCTTTTAATCTAATAATAAAAAAATTATATGAACAAAGGTTATATTTTTAAAAAAATAATTTTACAACTTTACATACTCTGATCAACCTCTATCACTTATTACAAACTTTAATCACAGAATTTGTGTTTAATAAATAGTCAGGTCTTTATTATTATCTTTTTCATCTTTCATAAGAATTCTATTATTTGAAGACTATTCATCTGAATGTATTTCAGCGTGTTGACAATTTTTTCACAATTATTTATGAATTCTTTCTAAGAAATATTGCTCAAAGGTAATAATCAATCAGCAACTATCATTAGTTAAGATTATTTGCTACAGATCTCACTGATGTTATCCTAATTTCTATTAAAAAAGTTAATAATTATATACATTTTTATTTTAGATAATAAATTTTATACCTGATCTTTCCTCAATACAACATGCTGTTTTCTGTTATGTTTCTTAATCTGTCCTTTTTCTTGCTTTAATTTTCAAATCTCTCATCTGCTCTTATATAATTGTTTTATGACCTTCAGTATTTCCATATCATATACTTTAAGTAAAAGGTTCATTGCTGATTTAATAGTGGATAAAAACATTTTGTTTATAGCTTTTTTTTGATTACTGAAGGTCTTAGAAAAATCAAATTGTATATTAGTATTCAAATAATTATAAATCTGTATCATTTTATTCTATTTAAAAATAAAAAACAAAGTCAGTTGTCAGGATTAAATAAAAAAGTTAAAAATATTTCATAAATATATATAATTTACATGTAACGTCTTCTTAAATTTTTTTGATATAGGAAACAATTTCTATTTTATTTTCTTCTTAAAATAGATGACAAACTTCTTCTATTTACCTCTTCATTTATTCTATTTAATTCAGTTAAAAGAGTTAGAAATGTTAGGAGTATTATGAGTGTTAAGAGAATACTAGATTGAATTTCTAATTATTGTGAAAATTGTGCAAGCGCACTTAAAAAATCTTAAACACCTTGTTGTATTTATAATTGTTACACTCCTTGTTGTTATACTTAATATTCATGATTACCTATTATAAATTAATATAATATAGTGTAAATCTTTTATAATTCTAATAATATAAAAATATTACTTCTTGTTAAAGCTAGAGTAGAACTATGTGCTAGGAAGGAAGAGCGGTTAATATTTAGTTGTAATATTCATGAAATGTGACTTAAATTTGATAAATTTCCTATTAATATTACAAAAATATAAAGTTAAATTAGATTAAATATAATTTCAAATAATGATTAAAGAAGATATTACTTCTTGTTATAGATTTTTCTCTTGTTGAAGAGGAATGGAATTGATGGCGATTATGCTAAGATTTTAAAGAAAAACAGGTACAAGTTCTATGGCAATTATATCAGGATCTTAAAGAAAACTGAGTATGAGTTCTATAGCGATTGTATCGAAATCTTAAAAGGGAAAAATGCGAGTTTTATAATGCTGAGAATTTCTTATTAAAGTAAAATGAAAGCGAGATCAATAGCATTAAAATACACTTATTAATGTAGAATAAGAATAATAGCAATTTTGAGAATAAGATCATGATAAATCTGATTTATCACTATGAGTGATTTGTTTGAGTATTAAATGATAGTATTTTTTTATTTTAGCAATAAATATTAAACATAAAGGTAAAACAGTATCATTTATATAGTTATTACTTACTACACTTAAATCATTATTTTGATAATTTACATTTTAAAGTGATTATTGCATAATTAAAATATATTAATAAACTTTAAAATTATTAATATCAATATGTAAATTTATTACAAAATCATATCATTAATCTTACTTTAGTTAAAATTATTTTAATTAAAAGTGAGATACACATGTTACATTGATAAATACTGTAAAACAAATAAATGTTATCTGATAGAACTATTATTAAAATCTCATATTAGTAAAGTGAATACTTATATATACTATTATTACTGCTATATTATTATATATAACACATACAATAGCATAGTAAAGAAAATAAAAATGAAAAAAAATGTAATAATTGAAATCAAACCATCAGTTTATTTATATATAAAAAAATGATTAATTTATTTGTTTGTGTATATAATAACTGTATTTCTTATAAATATTTTTGTACACATATATTTTCCTTATTAAGTAAATATTTTTTTTTGTCAAAAAAATTTTATTTGAATATAGTATCTTGTCTGTGATTTCTATAAAAGCCCTGCTTATTTCCGGTCAGTTGCATTTTTATTTATTTTAATTGGAAAATCTGATTTTTACAAGGTAGCTTAAATTTAAAATAAACTAGATGATAATATCTCATTTAATTAAAACTTCTATATTAAAAAAGGCAAATTTTATTTAAATCAGATTTATCTTTTCAGAAAAAAAAAAGACTGATTTTTAATAATACATTTAGATCAATCAAAATTGAGAATAAGGTTTACAATAAATTATTTATATAAAAATATGTTAGAGAAGTATAATTTTATAATTATTTTAGAAAGAACTTTACTTGTATTAATATTTTTAACTTTATTTAGAATATTAGTTAGTTGTCAGAATCATTTTTAGTACAACAATAATTTTATTTTTTAATAAATTTTTTTTACCTAATTTATCAATTTATATACATTAAATATTCATTGAAATCTATGATTTATTTAATGGAAATATTAGATATTATTTGAATAATAATATTCTCTTTGAGAATTAGTAAATATTAATAAATTTATGGTTTAAAAAATTTTGATAAAATATTTTTCAACCATGATTGTCACCATAATATAGTGATTTGGAATCAGAAATCTGCGTTTTAAATAAATAATTATATTCTTAAATCTAATTGATTGGTAATATGATCTTTAACCTATTTAGTTAATTTCTTATTTTCTTGATTAGAAAATGATAGAAGGCTTTTATAATGCATTATTTGCTTCTGCAGAATAAATATGAACATATTTAAGAATCAGAATTTTTAAGATCATCTTTTTTTTTAAAAAAAAAAGTTTTAATTTTTAAAATGCTTTATATTAAATACACAAATACTAGAACTAAAGTACACTGTTTTTGTAGAAAATTTTAATGGTTCACTGATAGATCTAAGAACAAAATAAATGCATATGTCAAAAAGATACATATCTTATGATTATCAAGAAGCTGAACCATCTAATAATTCTGGAAATGATGATAATAAAATAGATAATCTTAAGTTATCTGATAACGTTAAAATAAATAATAATGAAATAGAGTATGATTAGAAACTTGAGTCATTATCTGAAAGGAATTATTCATTTTTAATAAAAATGTTATCTGTACTTGAATTAGAAAATTTTCTAAAAGTAAAAAAAGAGAAATATCTGAACTAGTTCTTAAAATTTTATTTTTAGATAATAAAAATTTTGACGATAATGAAGATAGAAATTTTAAAATCTTGATGATTATGATAAAGATAATGAAGATAATGACTCTAAAGATAATAACGAAAAGGTGATTAACTTTATATTACTAGATTTTTGGTAAAGATAAGCCTAAACTTTCTAATCTTAATATTAATAATACTAATAATTAGATTATTTTGTAAATACTTCAATATCAACAAAAATATAAACTTTTCAATATTGCAATAGATTTTTTATTTAATTTTTTAAGCCTCTTTTTTTTGACAATAGATAAAAATAAATTTTCATTTTTCCCTATCTTCTTATAAACAGTAAAAAGAAAATTAGAAATATCTACAGAAATAATTCAATATACTACCTATAATAGATACCACAAACTATATAACATTAACAAAATATTAAACAAAAATGAAATCTTGACTTATAGTTTTGTAAATTACCCAAATCATAGTATGAAAAAATTTTGATAAAAGTGTAATAATGCTTTAGTTAAAAAAAAATAGATACTAATATCTATAATCTAATTTTTCATCTGATAATGATATTTCTATTAGTTAATATTAGGCAACAATTAGCACTTTTTTAGTTGCAAAGATTTTGAAATATCATATAGAAAGTGGTCAGAAAGAAAGAATGAAACTGAAGCATTATTTGATATCTATGATGGTAAGATCTGAAAAGAATTTATAGATGACTAAGAAGAACTTTTTTTTACAGAAAAATATGCCAATTCTTATATTAAATTGATGATTAATATAGATTAGTTTAAGCCTTTCAAAAAGTTTCAGTATTTTATTAATGTAATATATACAATTATTTGTAATTTACTGTATAGTAAACGTTTTAAACCTTATAATATTCTTATACTAGTGGTAATACCTGGTCTAAGTAAACTAAAGCTACAAGAAATCAACAATTATTTATATTTAATTATAAATTAACTAAATCAGTTATGGGATAGCTATAATATAAAAACACATGAATATAATAATGATCGTTTGTCTGTAATGCAGTAATTTGTTATTCTAGCAACTTACCTACTACTAGAAAGTTATGTGACTTTATCTCTGCTCACGTCATGTATTACTAATACTAAAAATTAGTTAATTTTATGAATAAATTACTAAATTTTAGAGGATTTGAAGATTTTGACGATTAGTTTATTGAATAGAATATTGATATAATTAGAATAAAAGTAAGTAAATGAAAAAATTATATAACAGAAGAATCATGAAGAGATTATATTTTTTAAAATTATATTTATTAGTTAGAGATATATTGACTATTTTATTTCAATTCAGTTCACTTTTCCGTTATTAACCCAATGTATTACTTTTTTCTTAGTATAGTAAAATAGATAGTCACAAAACTTTGAATTAGTAAAGACATATTAAATGAGAATAAACTTAAAATAATGCAATAATGAGCTGACAAGATAAAGTTCTCAAATGATCTTGAACACCACTTTGTTAGAATAGCTACAGACAAAGAATTTTTAACTTCACAACAGATAAATGAAAAATCTTTATACTGATTTTTGCAATACCTATTATATAAGACTTTTTAAAAGATACCGACAAAAAGATCCTTGCATACTTTATACATACTTGTAAAATTTTAACAAGTCAACAATTACAAAAATGTAGAGCTCCGAATAGGTCAGTTCAGGTTAGGTCAATCAAATTACCTGAACTAAGAGGATCAGTTTGGGTCAAACAAAAATCTGACCTGATTTAAATTTTCATTTGAATCGACCTGACCTGACCTAATTTGATCAAATTATTTAAATTATTTAATAAACAATATATTATATTTGATTCAATTTAAA
>CAJVPP010000412.1:0-33254 GCA_910592005.1 Funneliformis mosseae | reverse complement strand
ATTCATATAAACTACATGATATCACAAAAAATATTAAAAAACAAGGTCGTCTACATCATATTGGTGAGCACGATAATTATCGTTTAAATTCTTTATAACGAATCGGTATCAATAAATAAAAATATGAAATCGCGTCGTAATTTTTGATTTCAAAATTTTAAAATTATACTTAACCATTGTCACTTGTATTTAATCTCTTCACAATGGAAGTTATACAAGAATTGATTAACGAACATCATTATCATTATTAAATGATAAATACCAACAAGTAGCGTATAAATTTACTAATGCTAAATTTGAAATCTATCCAGTATCCTTCATTATATCATTCCTTTCCTTTTTTTTAAAAAAAAATCGCAACTTTGCATTACGTAATACATTCAATCTAGATCTCTAATAATTTATTTTTCGATCGATATTTAAAAATTCGATTCTGTGAATTTCTGATCATGTAAGAAGTATAGTTGAAGCTAATTATCAATTGATACGTCAATGATTCGACCACTAAATTAAAAATAAATAAAATAATGAATAATTTTTTTTTAATTCATACAATCCACCTTTTTACAATCAAAGATACTTCTAAAGGTATATCATCATGAGTGTGATTATTTACTTTTCTCCTTAATAATTGAAACCATCGTTGGAATCTCTATCAGAATTGTCAGAATTACCAAAAAAACTTTCCAGGCTTTATCGCAGCAAACGTAACAGATATCTAAAGCATTCAACTAATCTGAATTAAATAAAATAAGTTATTGATTAAGCTTAAATGTGGTTTGAAAATTTCATATAATTAATACCTATGAAGATTAGTCATATTCTTTTGCACATTGCGAAGTAGAATTTCCACGTAACATCCTACTTCCAAGAATTCGAAGCGATGCAACTAGCACATAATGTCTCTCTCTCTAAATATAAATAAAAAAGAGTAATTATAAATTATTAATCTAATGAGATTGAAATGTTATTATTGTTCAATCACACACCAATGATGTCTCTAAATAATCACTCAAGTAAATTATTTTTAAAATTGCATTGATCAATAAAGAAATTCTTCAAATTTAGAGGGAAAATTATCAATGCCATTTGTTATGTCTTTAGATACGTTAAAAGAAGCTTCACCATTGTTATCATCATCTAAATCATCACTCGAGTCGTTATTTCTGATTTCGTTTCAATTTTGCTTGAAATCTGGAGTACTTGAAAAGGCTTAAAAACAGAATTAATAGTACATGTATCATTAACGGTTCACTTGCTAATTATCGTTCATATTCATTTGTGCTTTCCTTTTAGTTAATATGAACTAGTTCAATTTCAAAGTTTGCGATCACGTGATGCATAATTTGTATATACATAAACCTTACCTTTACTTTATTAATGCAATTGAAGAACCAGAAACTTGAACGTAATTATGAAATCTGAATTTTGAAAAGAGACTTGGGTTAAAATCCATATACAGTATATAAATCTTAAAAATTATACTTTTCTGTCGGAATATTCCAGAAATTTCGTAATTATGATTGTTTATAGGATCACATGATTTTGCCATATTTAGAACCATTTATATATTACTCTCAAAAGCTTACCTTTTTCCCACGACGAACAACAAACAACTATTTCGACAAGAATAAAAATTAAAAAATGTTTTTAGTGATATCTTATATTTTATTAGACACTTATACGAATTTTTACTTTTAACCTGCAAAAGTTGTTGTCCAAAACGATATATAGTAAGGTATTTGATTTTTGTTAATTTTATTTTTTAATTTTATTTTATATATTTTATTTCCTTTTTTTTTCCTTTATTTTCTTATATAAGCTATGTAGCGGCTGGAGTTCGACGTGGAGGTATCAGCAATATTTGCAGCCGTTTTGGGCTTCAAAAAGGTGATTCGGGAAGGAGTTCGATGATATATAATGTTTCTTATAATTATATTCTTGCAGTTATTATTCTTGAAGATTCTATTTTTTTTTAAGGTGAGAATGCGCTGTCTTTAGACGGTTTTAATGATACAACTCACAGTCAATATTCGTATCGAGTTGTTGGTCATAGGAGGTATCTTGCCCTATGCATGCTTTAAGGGTTAAGGACTTATATTGTCGTAAAATTTAGATACCAATTTTCATACTTTTGTATATGCTCATACTATGACTAACTCTTGCCAACACTTTTTATCATTTTTATAGGTTACTACTACAAGTCACTACAAGCCATTATAAAGGTTCTCTAAGAAAAATTATTACCAAGAAGTTGATCGTTTATAATTTTTTATATGCTGTATATATATGTATATATAATAATAATAATAATAATAATAAATATTATTTTGCTATAAATTATTTTATTTAAATAAATGATAAATATAAATTCTGATGTTAAGAAAAAAAATAAATTTCAAAGTTATTATTAAATTTTTTCTCTATCGAAACCGTCGAAACTTTCGAGACCCATCGACTATCGAAACCCATCGGACCCATCGAAACTTCGAGAAAAAGTTTCGACTTTCTCAAAATGGATTTATGGTTTTGCCCGCAACTATAGATGGAATCAATTCGATTAATTGAAAATCGATTAATTAAAAAAAAGTCGAATCTATTTTTAATGTCGTAGTAAGTGCGGCTATAATAAAAATCGGGAAGCATAAGACGTTTGTCAACTTACCCGCTTTCCACACGCTTTATAATTTCATTTCATTTGCGATATATTTATTAGATTTGAGAAAAATAATGGCGGAATGATGAAAAAAAAAATAAAAATGATAAATCATGTGTGAAAAAAATCCGATCAAACCAGAAATGAAAAAAATAAAAGCTAAAATAAACTAAAAAATAAACACATACCTTTTAACGCGTACTCTATCGCTGTCTCAAATTGAAGACCCAAAAGTTTATAAAATTAATAAAAATAAAAATGAAACGATATCGCGTAATTCCAAAAAAAAAAAAAAAAATTCGGAAAATTTAATAAGAATTATAATTTACCAGCATTAGTTCGGGCAAATAAATTTTTAAATTCTCGTAACCCACCCGTATCAGTTTTTTAAAAACTTGAAAAAAAATATTAATAGTTATATTATATCTTTTAATCGTTACAAGATAGGTACGCGTAAAATATAAATAATAGCGTAAATGCATTTGTAAATTTTTTTTTTATAAATTAAATTTTTAATCTTTTTTATGGTGATTGTCCGCGCGATATAAATAAGATCGAAAATTCAAGAACGATTAATCATGATTAATCACTTTATTAATTCCAACCCTTAGTCCCATATTGCTTAAATTATCACTTGGGATATCCAAAACAACCACTTCAAATGTTTTAAATGGGTAGATATTCCAAATTAACCCAACATTTCTAAAAAGTATTTAATTCCTAATTAATTTGTGTTCATTTGGGCAAAGTGGTCCTTTGAGACAGATCGATGTGGAATTTGGATAACTCAAGTTAATAGTTGGAATTAATTCATTTTGAAACAGGTGCACATCCAAAATGAAATTCGTGTTTGGTATCAAAAATTATCAATTCGGACATTAACGAATTTGAGCTACAAAAATCAAATTAAAGCTTATTTAAAGTATGACTTGTACAGCACTTTAATTATTTTATTAGCTAGTTGTATAATAAACTTAACAACATTTATTTATTTAAAATTACAATTTCAAATTTCGTTAAGTTTAAATTTTTTTTAATTAATACATTTGGATATGTTATATGGTCTGTAAAGAAATAGTTAATTATCCATCTTTTCTAAATTATAAATTGTAAAATATAGTATATTGATAATACGAAACAGAAAAATAAGTGAATAATTAGTTAAGTATCATAATTAATCAAAATTCTGAAAACGGTAATTAATTATTTAAAGGTCAGTATAATGAAATCAAAATAAACCCTATTGGTATTTGCTTAACACGTTACTGATTCTGAGAAGTAAAAATATTCAACATGTACCGCAAAATTCATTTATAAATCTAAAATCACCTTTTTTTTATATACTTATTTTTTAAAAAAAGCTTGATTTAAGAGATTAAAACTGCCTTTGCTATTAATATCTTTGATTCTCGCTGAAACTAATTTATAATAAAGAAACTAAAAAGCAATAAATTAATTAATAAATAAAAGATTAAATTTAAATTAATAAGTTTGTGATTTATACGATCAAAATTTAGATAGGCAAACTTACCATCTAATTCATCATAGGTAACATATTGGATAGAATCTCCAACTTGTAAATCAGGATCAGAAATATTATTCGTATGTTCTGTAATTATGTCTATAAATTGAAAAAATTAATTAAAATTATATAAATTATAGAGAAAAAGTTTAATATAAACATTTACTTTTGGTAGTTTCATCGTCAATCTTTCTTCCAAAGCCCATCTTCAAAAAATTTTTCAATACTTCTTTAATAATTGGTCTTTGCTCAGGTTCCTGTTTCCAACATTTTTTATAAAGTTTTTCGTAATCCTCAGGTGTATCCGCTATAGTAGTTTCACGAGTTTCATGACAAGTAATAGCAATAAGAAGGTCTTGATTACTATTAAACTTATCTTTAAATGGAGGATGTCCGCTAGAAATTTCCCACATGAATACGCCAAAACTATAAATATCTGAAGGCTTAATATATTGAAAATTTTGATCAGAAAGTATTTGTGGTTCCATATAGGCGGCTTTACCAAAAAGTCCAATATGCATCGTGGAATTATCTTCAACTTTTGAAATGCCAAAATCTGTAATTTTAGCATTATCTTCATGAATAACTATATTCTTAGAGTGCTAAATTAAATTAAATTAAATCATTAGCAATTTTACATAAATTTTACCAAATATTTACAAGATCTCTGTGTAATACATCCTCGTTATGTAAATAATTTATTCCATCTGCAATTTGAAAAGCTAATTTTTTTTTATCATACAAGATAACTTTTCAAAATTATTCTCAAAGTAGCTTTGAAGATTACCACTATTTGCATATTCCATTACAGAATATAGTTCATTTGAGTTTGGATCTAATAAACAATTTTTAAATTAGTAAATCAAAAATTCCTTTATTAATATATAATTAACTTATGAAATTACCTTGACTAATACCTAAGAAACGTATAATACGATTACTATAATTAAGGTGCAAATGTATTTTTAACTCATAAATAAATACGCCTAATTTATCATCATCACATTTAAATATACTTGTATCAGTTAATCTTTTACAGACAGCATAATTATTTGTTTTTGACCAAGTTGCTTTTATGATACTACCAAAGCCGCCTTCATCAAGTGGTTCTAAATCAATTAACTCATCATAATTTATGACTTTAACTTTATTATTTAACTTGTTATTGATCAATTCGAACATATTACTATTAACTTCATTTTTATTAAATTTAAATATATTAGTATAAATAATAAACTTGTAAAATAATTAAATTATTAATTCTATAAACATACTTTTAATCGGTTTATTTATAAAGCTCATCTTTGAGAATTCTTCCAATATTTCTGTAATAGTTGGTCTTTTCTCAGGTTCTTGATCCCAACATTTTTTATAAAGTTTTTCATAATCCTTAGGAGTATCTGGTATAGTATTTTCACAAGCTTTATTAATAATAATAGCACAAATAGTTGCATCATTAAATTCTTTAAATGGAGGATATTCACTAGAAATTTCCCACATTAATACACCATAACTATAAATATCCGAAGGCTTAATACACTGAAAATGGTAATTGCAAAGTATTTGTGGCTCTATATAAGCAGTTTTACCACAAGGTCCGATATGTGTAGTAGAATTATTTCCAAATTTTGAAATACCAAAATCTGTAATTTTGGCATTATTGTTGTGAATAAGAATATTCTTGGAATGCTTAAATAAAATTATATAATTTTAAAAAATTTTTTATAATAAATATAGACAAACATAACATAACAAATAAAACTTACAAAATCTCTATGTAAAATATCTTCATTATGCAAGTAATTTAATCCATTTTCAATTTGAATAGCTAATTTTTTTTTATCATACCAAGTTAAATTATTAAAATTATTTTTAAGATAATTTTGAAGATCGCCACCATTAGCATATTGCATTACAAGAAGATATTCATTTGTAGTATTTGGATCTGTAATTAATAAACTAATAAACAATTATTTTTAAAAAAAAACAAATAAATATATATTAATTAATAGTTACCTTGACTAATATCTAAATAATGTATAATTTGATTACAATAATTAAGATATAAATGAATTTTTAATTCATAAATAAAAGCATCTAGCTTAATAGTATTTATATTTGTCAATCTTTTAAATACAATAAAATCACCAGTTTTTAACCAAGTTGCTTTTATAATACTTCCAAAACCATCTTTATCAAGTAGCTTTAAATTAATAAACTCATTAAAGAATATAAATTTAACTTGATATTTTAAAATTTTATTAATAAATTCATTAGCATTATTATTTTGATTAATATTTTGAATATTATCTTTATATTTTCCAAAACTCCTTTCTGATTTATTCTCATTTTTTACTAATCTTTGATGCCATTTATATGCTTTTTTTAAATCTATATTAATTCCTATCCCATTTATATAATATTTAATTATATTAAATTAAGCATCTTTATTTTCATTTTTTGCTGATTTTTGATACTAATAAAATGCCAATTTTAAATCTTCTTTAATTCCAATACCTTTTTCATAAAAATGACCTAATTTGTATTGTGCAATATCATTCTCATTTTCTGCTGATTTTTGATACCAATAAAATGCTTTTTTTAAATCTTTTTTAATAAAAATACCTTCTTTATAATAAAATCCTAAATTATATTGTGCAAATTCATTTTTATTTTCTGCTGATTTTTTATACCATATAAATGCTTTATTTATATTTTTTTCAATACCTAAACCATATCGATAACAAATAGCTAAATTACATTAAGCAATATAATTTTCATTTTTTGCTGATTTTTGATACCAATAAAATGCCTTTTTTAAATTTTTTCTACATTTATACCTTTTTCATAAAAATATCCTAAATCATTTTGTGTTTTATTATAATTTTACTCAGCTGATTTTCTATACCATTCAAATGATTTATTAACATCTTTTATAATAAATATTCCATAATAATAATAATTACCTAAATTATATTGTGCAACTTTATTATTATTTATTGCAGCTTTTTGATACCAATCAAATGCCTTTTCTAAATTTATATCTGTTCCTTTACCATTTTCATAACATAAGGCTAAATTAAATATTGCCTTAAACTGACTATTATCTGCAGAATTTTGATACCAAAAAAATGCTTTTTCTAAATTTACATCTGTTCTTTTGCCATTTTCATAATATAAGGCTAAATTATTCATTGCATTAGCATCTTTATTTTTTGCAGCTTTTTGATACCAATAAAATGCTCTTTCTAAATTTACATCTGTGCCTTTACCATTTTTATAACATAAGGCTAAATTATTCATTGCATAAGTATTTTTATTTTTTGCAGCTTTTTGATACCAATAAAATGCTCTTTCTAAATTTATATCTGTTCCTTTACCATTTTTATAATATAAGGCTAAATTATTCATTGCATTAGCATCTTTATTTTTTGCAGCTTTTTGATACCAATAAAATGCTCTTTCTAAATTTAATTCTGTTCTTTCATCATTTTCATAACTTATAGCTAAATTAATCATTGCATTAGTATATCCATTTTCTATAGCTTCTAAATTTACATCTGTTTCTTCATCATTTTTATAGCTTATAGCTAAATTAAACATTGCCTTAACATGATTATTTTCTGCAGCTTTTTGAAACCAAAAAAATGCTTTTTTTAAATTTATATCTGTTCCTTTACCATTTTTATAACTTATAGCTAAATTAAACATTGCATTATTATAATCATTTTCTGCAGCTTTTTGATACCAATAAAATGCCTTTTCTAAATTTACATTTGTTCCTTTGCCATTTTCATAACATAAGGCTAAATTAAACATTGCCTTAACATGATTATTATTTGCAGTATTTTGATACCAAAAAAATGCTTTTTCTAAATTTAATTCTGTTCCTTTACCATTTTCATAACTTATAGCTAAATTAAACATTGCTTTAGTATATCCATTTTCTGCAGCTTTTTGATACCAATAAAATGCTCTTTCTAAATTAACATCAGTTCCTTTACCATTTTTATAGCATAAAGCTAAATTAAATATTGCATTAATATTTTTATTTTCTGCAGCCTTTTGCAACCAATAAAATGCTAAATCTTTATTAATTTCAATACCAAATCCTTCAATATAACATTTACTTAAATATACTTGTGCAATAGGATATCTTTCAGCTGCTTTTAGAAAGTATATGAATATATCACTATTATTTTTATCTAAGTTGAACATATTGTAATAAGAAAAAATTCCAAGAAAGAAAATATTTTTTGATTCATTTTGATTTTCCTTAAGCCAGTTAAAAATATCTTCAGCTGATTGTGTAGAAAGGGTAATGCATTTATTAAGAAAATGTTTCGTTTCACTGAAATTTTTGCCTTCATTTTGTATTTTTCCAAGAGTATAAATAATTTATCAACTAAAATGTTCATATTATCTGTTGAATTAGTCATTTCTGATATGTATAGGCATTCATCATGTTTTGTTTCAATTTTTGTCATACTTGTATTTTAAATTTAAATAAATGTGTTTCATTATATAAGGTGAATTCTCTCTCTGGTTTACGGAAAATTAAGGAATAAAGGTTTGTCAAAACTGAAATTTTGGGAATATTTCTCCGTACTGAGGTTACATAATTCCAAAATAATGTTTATTTATGCACATTGTGCTATGTACATCATGACATCACATGCATGCATCGCGCATATCAGTTACTTGTAGAATTGTGGCGTTTTTTGCTAAAGAAATTATTGATCAAATTTTAGATAATCAGACATTTTAGGACGTTTTCTTGGTCATCTCTTTTATATTGGATATGTAAAAAAATTAATGGAGATGAGGAGTTCCAACGACTTTAAATCTTCTAATTCCCATTTAACTGACTAAATAAAAAAACTTTGCAAATAGCATGACAAGAGGTCAAATTGTGATGACATTATAATTATTATTTTATTTTTATTTTATTATTCTTATTATTTCTTTATAGATGCGTTAATAAAAAATCTTCTGAACAAAATTAAAGAATGTTTTCGTTAATATCTCCATATATATGACAATTAATTGTCACCCAAACGAATGAAAAGTCAATTGATGCATTATTCGGAAAATTTAATTCGCAACCAATTGTTCTAGAGAATAAAAAGTAAATTACTGTGGTCACGTACTGCGGAGATCGGCAATTATACCATGTGCATTTGTAACAAATCTTATATATAGGTTGACTCAGAGTCGGTTCATAAATTCAAAATATTCTGGGTTTTCCTGAATTATAAACCATTTTTTTACCAATTTTAAAACCAACCGAAACCGACTCCGGACCGGTTCCAAGGGTCGGATTTTCATCAAATTAAAGATAGTAATAGTCAAAATTTTTAAATTGATCAACATCACATGCTGTAAATTTAAAATTTAACCTAACGCTTAAAGTTATAATTTACTTAGCATTAAAAAAATATTTGATTTTCAATAATCATCTCATCAAAATAAGAAGATTGCTTGATCATGTAAAAATTTGCATTTAAATCTTTGACCTGGCGTATATATTTAACCAAAATGCTAATTATTTATTATTTTCATTCATGTAAATATCACTATTAGATCCAATACGATGGTACAGACTTATATCGTAAATTTCGTATCATTACCTTACCGGTACTATTCTTTCAATTTAGAGAAAAGAATTCGAATATCGCGCTAATAACAATATCGTACTTATAATCAATCTTTTGCAAAGACTATAGTTACTAACGTTTTATAATTATAAAACAAATGAATGGTAAACAGAAGATTAATATTAGATAAATATGGTATAAATTATTTAATAAAATCAAATGATCAAAGTAATGCCTCATTAAACTAGACAATTACAACATACTAAATATAATTTAAAACTTAAAGAGGGTAAAGGAAGAAGAACCTGTTTATAATCACCCTGTATATAATATCATCATATAACATATTTTATAATCAAATCTATATTTTAAAACCAGTTATTAAATTAATAAAACTTTTTAATAAGCACACTTTGTGAAAAATTACCATGTGGCTAAATGTCGTAATTATATGCAAGGCTGACCGTACTACTTTTAACTCCCGTCGAAGGCCATCATTTATATATTTTTCTTGATCCAAGAAGAGTTTGTTCGGACTATATAATGCACAAGGAACGTGTCATCCATCGATTTGTCCGGAGGACATATTGGCCGGGTAAACATAATGTCACCGATATCTCTTTAGGACATATTGAACTTTATAACAAAAAATAAAAAAATCCTAGAAATATTAAAAAACGAAATAAAAAAAATTAACGAAAAACCATGAAATAAATTCCATTTATCCAAAATTATTTATAATTTTGGGAACACAAAATTCTCGGTTACTCTATCACCATAGAAGATTTGACAGAATTTATGTAATGAGTAATTAATTAACATCCCAACAAAATTCCTTACCTTGCTATACCTTCGTGATGAAATAACTTCTAAAACATTCAGGAAAAAATTTCATTTCGATTTTAAATCAATAACTTTAAGAATGCATAACGAATATTAGAATCTTGATTGTAGTCTTTATTCCCTTTGTTCCATGATAAATAATTTTGAAACGACGAAAATCACATTATCATCGTCACATAACCAACAAAGCGGACTTTCCTATTTTATCACATAAAATTTGCTGATCACATAATAAATATGCCGTTGTGAGATTTACATATTATTACATTCCCAAAATTTGTCAACATATTTATTTTACTTTGAAATCTAACCAAATTTATTTTTATTCAAATTGAACTACAATTGGCAAACTTTTATATGTTGTAACTTTTAATTTAACGCGATTTTTTATTTTTTTTAATAATGACTGGCGGATTTAAAAACTTACATAATAAACATAATCTATACTTTGCAAGCTAATAACCATTTTTCAAATATATCTATAATAAGAAATATTTTCATGTTGCAAGATCATAAATAACACGAATTGTATGTGAACTAGAAGCATGAATTGATATTCATATCTATTTAAATAAACATCATATTTTTGAATCACTAGATCCTTAATAAATAAGTCCAAACCATTTTAGAATAACTTCTTGGATATGATTGTTAATAACTCCAGATGTAGTGATTCAATTCGAATGATCATTGTTTCAATATTAGGGCTTGTTTTCACCTTTAAAATGATACAAAATCATTCGTTAGCATACATATATATTGAGAAATTAATATTTTATTATTACAATTAAACCCGCCACAAAATTTAATTTACATTTCTTACCCAAAGATGATTTACAAAAAATTTATCCCATTTTAAAGAAGTCTATTTTAGCCTTTTATTAGAATAAACTATACTATATGAATAACCTAAAAGAAGAAATAATAATAGAAATAATAATAGTATATTAAAAAAAAAGAGAAAAAAAATTTCAGAAAATCATATAATGCAGAACCCAACTACCTTTATGCTGTGATAACAAATACTGGATCAATTTCTTGTTGTTTATTAATTATAAATGTCATTATTAAGAAATTATAAAATAAAGTTGTATTTAGTAAGTATAATTATTTTTAAAAAAAAATAATATAGACTAGTAATACTATTTGTTTGCATTTTATATGAAAATTCAACATACTTGTAATTCTGAATTACCTGCCTAATAACCAAATTATTTTTCAAAAAGTTTAAAAAGGTCGTAAAGAATTAGAATATCTGTCTGGTATTTGTGGCTAAATATTTTGTGACGCAGCTAAATTAAAATAGTAACAGTTATTATATAAAAATTTAATGCAAATATTCTAATGTTAGTAATAAAATCACGCATTCTCTTTTACTATATAATTAATTTTTATATCTCAATATTACACAAGATCATAATGTTAATTTTATTTCCCAATTTGGTTTTTATTATACTTCGTCCCATTTATTTTATAAATCAGGTTTTTTTTAAAAAAATCTTAAGTGATCGGCAAATGATCGATATTGTGCTGTTATAGCCATAAATACTGTAAATAATTCGAAGGCCATGATCGTTATGTTTAACATAGTGAGCTTGGAAAATTTTTTTTATGCTCGAAAGGTTCCTTTTTTTATTCCTCAAACTTTATGTTTGAGATTTTTCTCGTTTAAAGCACATCATTGTTGATATATGTAAACTGTTGTAGTTTTTATCTGGTGCGCACATAGTCTATTTAGTGCCAGTTCAACATAATAATAAAATAGTCTTAATTAGAGGTTGGAATCAGTTATTTTTAACCGGTTAAAGATTTTTTTTAACCAGTTAAAATAGATAAATTTAACTCCAGCTGAAATTAAATTTCTGGCCGGAATTAAGAATTTTATGATTGCAAAAACGTTGTCTAACTCCGGCCAAATTTATAGTACTGGCCTAAGTTAATTTAACCAGTAAATTAACCGGTTAACGAATCTTTCAATCGGTTATTAACCGGTTAAAGAATTTTTTGCCAGTTTCAACCTCTAGTCTTAATTAAGCCTTGTATCTTGAAGCATTTATTTTGATATCTATTAAAAAACAAAATTTCTATGGCTTCAACTTAAAATGATCATCATATGATCAAAATATGTTTCTCAAAACGTTTTTTTCTTTTTTTTCTTAATCAAAATGCCTCGTGACCTCCCTGCTGACTGCTTAAAAGAAACTTTTGTATTTGTTTTACTAATAAATCCAAAAGAATTTGATCTGAGAATGGAATTATAAATTTGACCTGACCTTTATTATTTTATATATAACATTTGTAATTCAATTATTTCTGATTTTTTTCACTTTTTAAAAAATAATTTCAATACAAACTTTATTTTTTTACAATTATTTCCAAATTTCTCTTTTTTATATGCTAATAAAATGTTAAAAAGAAAATCGTCAAAGAACTTAAATTGAATTTTATCAATCATACAATCAACTTTCTAAAATAATAACTAATTTTTTACTTTCTATAATAAAAATATGCTTTTAACTAAAGTTGAATTTCATTAATTAATCAGTTAACTTTTTAAATGATTAACTGATATTTTTTACTTCTATAATAGAAAAAGAATAATTTTAAATATTTATATTATTTTTTTTTTACATTTTTAGATGATTTCTAAAAGAAAAATAGGCCATATTTTTATATTTTATTATTTTTTCAAAAATAACAATATTATAATAATGAATATTTAGATTAATTTAAAGGGATTTTAGGAAGAAATAAATTAATTTTAATTATTAAATTATTATATTAAATGATTTTTTCATTTTTTGTTTATATTTTTTAAATAGAAAATAAATCAGTAGATTTGGTAATATTTTTATATTTTTACAAATTTATTAGATTTTATTATTAATAAAATTTTAATATTTAATAAATTTAATAATAAAAATATCAATTTTATATGCTTAATTACTGAATTAATACCAAATTAAGGTTAATTTTAGGCTAATTTATATTCAAAATTGATGCTAAATTAATGCTAAATTAAGGTCAATTTTAGATTGATTTATGATTGAATTTAAATTTTAAATTGATGCTTTTTTTTAAGTTTCAGTATCTAAATACTAGAAATCTATATAGCAACTGTTTTGTATATAAGATTACAAAGTAAGCCTCTACATACAATCTTAAGACCTTTAAGATTATGATTAGACTTAAGTTTTAACTAGTACTTACTTGTTGATACTGATTCAAGATCTGCTATCTAGGTCAATATTCTAAGAGTTAATCTTAGAAACTTTAGAATCTTAGAACTACTGTTAAATTTAAATAAAATAATTACTTTTAGTTATAGATACTTACGTCACTTTTTTTGTACTTACCAATACAATTAGAATTACTATTACCTCTGCCTGCTATTAGGGTATATTATATATAATCAGGAAGGCTTAAATGTTACTATTCTTATAGAATCTCAGAAAGGTAGGTGGTTGTCATATCATATTATCAAATTTATCTAAGAATTAAATCTAGCCTCTATCCTTAGTTATAGCTCTATTAAATAGTGTTGTAGCAATACAATGTAGTTTATTATCACTATAACTATATGAGGTATTTAAATCTTGATGTAATACTTAATCTACTAATTATTAGTTAATCACTTTCTTACTTGTATAAAGCTCTCTAAGTTTTATGACATGAGATAGTATCTATTACAGACCTATCAGTAAAGGTCAAGTTTCTATTAATTTTTTGCTTTATTTGTATTTACATATTCTTAAAAATGCAGTATTTATATATAATTAATATTGATCAATAAATTGATCAATTAGTTATAAATGCATATTAGTATATATGCCTATATATTCAGTTACATATAAAATTCATAAAAAAATCATTTAGTTTTATGTCTCAGCTGAGACTTATACCTGTTACTATTGTAGTATAACTTATAATAAAAGCTTAATTATTATCAACTAAACTAAAAATACTGATTCCAATTTTAAATTGATGCTGAATAGTTATATTTAATTAGAGTCAATTAGTATCAATTAGCATGTACTTTTACTGATTAAAAAATATGACAAATTAACTGTAAATAGTATCAAATTTATCCTAAAATTGGTTATCTAATTTCTAATTATTTTGATCAGTATATGGGTTAATTACTAGAAAAATCAGATTACAGGAATTATTAACAAAATTAAGATTTTTATTACATTTAGTTTTTGATGTTATTAGATTAAAATATATTAAACTCTTAATTTTAGTCAAATTTTTTAGAATCTGATTTTTCTAGAAATTTTCATATATAGTAATACTATATAAAATATATTTAAAAATTGATTATAATAATATTATTTTCTAATTATATAATATATAGATTATGATTTTTTATTATATAAAAGTTAATAATCATAATTAAAATATATTTTTATATTATATAATAAATAGTAATTATTAATTATTTATACTTATATTTTTATATTTATGTATATAATAATTTACTTTAAATACAGAGGGCTGCCAAAAGTCTCTGAACACCACTTTTTAGATGCGATTTAATATTGGTAATTTTATGTGACTTAAAAATACTGTGGTCATATGACGTTTCAAACCTTGTTTACATGATTCGTACTTTAAAATGCATTTCCAAATGGTGATGGTTTTCAGGAGGATAATGTTCGGCCTCACAAATCAAAGTAAGCGAAGAATTTTCATGTAGAAAATGACTTGCACGTTCTTTCATGATCCACTCAAAGTCCAGACTTCAACCCAATCAAAAATATGTGGGCAGATATCAAGAAAAGCATCCGAGAAAGGAAAAAAATGCCTTCTTACATTGTTGAACTAGAGCGGCATATTAAGAAGTCATGGAAAGAAATTTTCATACATACTATCGAAAATTTAGTCGATAGTATACCACAACGAATTCAGGCTGTAATTAAAGCAAATGGAGGCCCAACCAAGTACTAATTAATTAGTACGAAATTTATTTATATGTCATTTTTAATAAATATTTAATAAATTTTTTAATTAAATTTTAAAAATTTTAAATGTTTTATTGGGCCAAAAAGCGTTCAGAGACTTTTGGCAGCCCTCTGTAAAATGATATTTATAATATCACTAATAATTTTATTTAAAAAAATTAGCTTTATTTATACTCTTTTTATTACCAATATTATATAATTTAATATTAATAATAATCTGATTTGATTTAATTTAACTAATTATAAAATATCTATTTATTATTTAAGTATTTTAATAAATCTTTTATTAAGTAACAAATTATTAATAAATTATTTTTAGCAGATTTTTTTATAAAAAAAAAGCTAATTAATAAATAATTTTGTCTTATTTTTAATAATATTTTTATTCTAATTTTAAATTAAAACAACTTATGTATTTTATTATTAAAATTTTTATAATAATATTATGTATGTATGTGTATATAGAAAATTATTTTGAAACTAACTATATAATCTATATTTTAACAAATTTAAGATTATTAATCAAATTATTTTCTTTTTTAACAAATACTATATTTTTAACTAATTTTATTATTTATTTGCAAATTTTATTTTTACTTTCTTATTGAATTGTTTATTTAAATTTTAGAAAAAAATTAATGAGACGAAATTTAATTCATATTAAATATCAGCTAAAGACTTAAATTATTTTTTTGATACTCATTTTTAATTTAATTTTTAATAATAAAATACATATTAAATTACAAAAAAAATTTATAAATAAATTGTATTTTATTATTATTGATTAAAAATTATTTATATACATAATAATATAATTAATAAATAAAATTAAATATTAAAAATTTTAAATATTATGTAAAATAAGATTTTCAACTACAATAAAATTGTGTTATGTCCTTATAATAAAATAATTTTTGCAAATAATTTACTTATATAATTAAAAATATAAGATAAAATCATAAACAAATGAAAATGACAGTAATATATATAAATTTAAAGTTACATAATTTATTTTTAAATTTTTAAATTACAAATGAATTGATAATTTTAAGAAATCTAATAAGAATAATAAAATAACATTTTCTATAATAAATTTATGGATAAGTATAAATTTATAATTATAAAAATAAGGCATTTAAAAAAGCATTACCAATACAAATATAAGAGACTATTGAAATATAAAGTTTTAGCAATTTTAATAAATTAATTATTAATATAAATAAATAAAACATATTATAATATTTATTTCACTATATTATTTGCTTATTCTCATTATTACTATTATTAGGACTGATTTTTAACCTTTTAAATTTACCTTTAAAATCAAAATATTTTTATATTAAATAAATAAAAAAATTTATAAATAATAAAAACTTACTAAATAATAGTTTACATTATACTTTATTATTTTTATTTAATTAAATATTTTCATATTTAGAAAGTATAGTTATATACAATACTATAATATAAGCTACTTATATTTATAATAGTAACTTTTCTGATTTTTTTGAAAAAACTTTATTAACAATATATAATAATACTATTTATATATTATTATATATTGCTAATAAAATTTTAAAACAAGCAGCTATTTTGGATTTTTATTAACATTTTATTATCTTTGAAGAACTTGTAAGAGTATTGATAAAAGGTAAGCATTTTTTATTAAAAGTTGAAAATATAGCTTTCTTAATTTTGATAGTTAAGGTACTATATAGGAAACATTGCTATTTAATAACTTTAATATATATATATATATAAACTTTCTAGTTAAAAATATTGTATTACCTGATTTTTGTTATATTAATTGGTATAATTTTACTAATTATTATTTGTGATCAAATGCATAAAATGAATTAATTTTTTTCTGTTTAGCTATATACTTCTTGTATTCGAATATAATTTTTTTAAAAATGACTAAAACCTGAGAACTCTTTGAATTTAGTGATGTGAAATAATTAACCTTTGAAAAGATAGCTATATTGAGCAAGATATTATAAATATTTTTGACTATTCTAAGTTAACCATTCATAATATATTGAAAAATATAAAACTGAACACCAAATCTCCAATGCTTTTAAGTCTAGCAGACCATTTAAATTAACAGAAAAAAATATTAAATATCTTATAAAAATTATTAAAAAGGATAGATAATAATCTTTAGATAAAATTATAGAAAAATTCAATCAGATATCAATAGTTTTAGTAAGTTTTAGTACTATAAAACATATTTTACACAATGAAGATTTATAGTTATACTGAAAAAAAAAACCTTTAATATCTAGAGTAAATCATAAAAAAAGGTTAGAATAGTATTATACTAGAAAAGATTAGGAATCTAAGTGGTATATAGTAATAAGTCACATTTTATATTATTTTAAAATGATGCTTATCACTAGATCTAATATCATCCTCATGAAAAATATGATATAAGTTGTTTAATTTTCACAGTAAAGTCAGAAAATCAAAGTATATTAGTGTAAAAATGTTTTACTAAAAATAAGATTAGGCCTTTAATTCAAGTTTCTGGTAGAAACACAGGTTTTGTATATATTGATATTTTAAATAATAATTTTTTACCCTTTATTGATGAGTTAGAAACTAATTTAAAGTATATTTTTCAAGATGATAATGCTCCTATTTATCAGGTAAAAGCAGTTAAGAAATAGATAGAAGAAAATAAATTAACCAATAATTTATGACTGCACAATCATCTGATCTTAATCCAATTAAGCATCTGTGAGATAGATAGCAATGACAATCTGACTAAATATTATTTATATATAAAAAATTCATATTTTTATGAATAAAATAAAAAAAAATTATCTAAATTTACTTATTAATTTTTTTTATAATTAAAAAATTAAAATTGGTTATAAAATTTAAAAGTTGTGATAACTTTTTTTAATACTTTTGACTGGGAAGTATATATAAAAATTTTTAGCAAAAAAAATATTGTTTATTCTTTGAATATGATAATTCTAAATAAAAGTAAACATTTATTTACAGTCCTCAGCAAATAAAATGGCAATTTAAATACTGCATCTATTTAAGCTAAAATATAAATCATATTTTCAATATGAGTTATTATTTATATGACCAAATTGGATGCTAGAATCATAATATAAAAGGTAATATAAAAAAGGTTTGTTTTTGTTTTGTTTTGATTTTCTAACTGAAAAAATGCCAAGCTCTCTTAAAATTCAATGAAACTCTATTAAGAAACTCTGGAACTAAAACATGCATAATGCAAAGGAAATTCATGAATGATTGTGTATTTCTTTGTGTATATGTAAATGATATGTCAGTTTACTACGTAAAACTGCCAATATTACTATTAGTTATTCTTCTGGCCACCTAAGAAAATTGTATGCAAACTAATGCTACCATATCAGAAAAATTCTAAAATACAACCATTTCACTACAGCAGGTGAACTTAAGGCCAAATTAGAAGAAAAAGATCCTGAACTAAAATCCTTGAATAGTTTCTGTTATGCCAAGAAAAGTTCCTCTCTTGACCCAGAAAGCGAATGATATTAGATTATTTTGGTAACGTGATCATTTGCATTACAACTGGAAGAAAGTTGTTTTTTCTGATGAAACAACACTCCAGATGTTTAAAATACCATTTTTGCATGGTCCCATAATGTACAACCAGTTGCCCCTATGGTAAAGCATCCATTCAAGATTCATGTTTGGGCAGCGATTAGCATCAAAGGAAAGGTTGGCATTCATTTGTTTACCAAAAATTTGGACTGACATTTGTACTGAAACATCCTAGATGACCATTTGTACAACAATACAACAACATTACTCGGGTGCAACTGGGTCTTCCAACAAGACAATGATCCAAAACACGCTTCACGAGACGTTCAGAGTGACTTGAAAAAACATCTTCTGGGAAGAGTTCTTTCTTTGCCTTTGTTCAGCCCAGATTCGAATCCTATCGAAAATGTATGGGCTGTATTAAAGGGAAAGGTGGAAAAGGGATTAAGAATATGGTGGCAAAAAAAAAAATTACCTGTGATGTTTTCCTTAATACAATCCGGCAGGAATGAGACGATCTCGATGATGGTGTGTTACTTCGGTGCATTAATAGCATGCCGAACCGGATTCAAGCATGTATCGATGAAGGAGGGCATACCAATGTATTAATTAATTATTAAAAAATGTTCCGTTAGTATTATTCTTTTAATAAAAAAAAAAATAAACATTAAATATAAAGTTTATACATACCGTCGAAACTGTCTCCGCCATTATTTTCGCCGGGGACTGTATCTAGCATTAAACGGTTAAAAGTATTAGATGCAAAGTATCGATCTTTGATAGGTCAGAAGAGTACTTCTTGATAGAGATCGCCCTAAAACCAAAATATGCATCTAACTTGATAGATTAAGGTGAAACACAGAATTTTAGTATAGAAAGCGTATATGTTCGTAAATCTTTTATAATTTTTCATAAATTATTTCATAAATTATAAAAGTTCTGTTGTTTTAAAGCAAACTTTATTATTTCCTACTTTACACTCTTTAATATAATATAACAGATACTTCATTAAATCGCGGGCATCCGACCGAATGGCATATTAACTGAACTGAATTCAATATATCATTATTATATTTTATATATGTATGTTGAGAAGTCTTTTTTTTGGATTCGATTATTAAAAGTAATTAAGTAATTAAGTAAGTAGAAACACAAAAAAAGTTTTATATACTAAAATTCAGTTTTATTTTACACTTTATCTAGGTTCTCTATCAAGAAGAACTATCACAGATCGCGTATAGAATAAATTTGATGACATCATAGGAACACATGATGCGTGAAACCTGAATGTAGAATTACATCGGTTTGGTTTAACGCCTTTTGATTGCATGGCATCGAATTTAACGTAAGTCATAATTTTTTTTTTGTTTAAAACAAACTTGAAAATTAAAATGCGAAATATTCTATCGTCTTCGTACCAAAAAAAAAATGTTTAACTGTTAATTTTAAATTTCTTCTGTGTACAATCCTCTTTATTTAATAAAAATTTTTGGCGTACGCCATTTTAAAAAATCTGGATTCAAGATTAAATTGGTCTGGAAAAGACGTGTAATATTAAAATTAGTTTACTTGTGAAGATTTGCCGGTATATTCAAAGGATTAAGACTTGCTAAATGTTTCCTAATGATTAACACACATTATTTTTAACTTAATAAATTCATTAGAATCACTACATTAAAAGTTATTTAAAATAAAAGAATTGATACAACTTATTATCAATTTTCTCATCAAGTATTCACCCAAAGGTAATAATTATTCAATTTTCATCGAGAATAAAAGAATTGAATGAGGTAATTATAAAAATAAAAGGAAAATTAAAAATTAACTTGCAAAGCTAATTGTGTTGCTGTTTCGAAGCATTATTCTTAACATCTGAATGTAAAAAGTAAAATAGAAAATTTTTTAGAATAGAATATTTATATTTATTAAATTTTGAACTGAACTTTATTTAGAATTTGAAAAATGTTGATACAAAAAATATGAACTTACCAATTAAAAAAAAAAAGGAAAATGAAAATCATTCACCTATATCAGAAATGGTTTTATCGCTTTCTTCTTCGTTCTCCTGAATCACCACATTCCTTCTTTTAACCTTCCAATAGAAGTAATCATCTAGGTACTGCTCATCGAAGCCATATATCTTCGAGAAAGTCATCCATTTTGAATCGTTTAATAAATAAAATTCACGTGTCGAAATTTGGCATTGTTTATAAGCATCATTAATCCCGATCAATTTTGGGCAATTAAAAAAGTGGTGGATTCTAAGGGATTTTTTGATTACTTGATAGCTATGGCTTAATTCGATGTCATCCATCACTCTCCGGGTTACTTTTTTGCAACCCTCTTCTTCGTACTTTTGTTTGTATTGACACATTACATTGTAAAAACGGAAACATTGTTGATATTTGATGTAAAGGTTCTTTTCTTCTTTGTTCTGAATAGATTCAACGATTTCATTGATGACCTTCCGACGATGTAGTTCGTCATCCATATTTATGGTGACGTTAAATGATCGATTATTCACAAAGTAGTCTTTTTTAATTTCGGTCAGCTTTTCTAATTCTCGTGAAAATTTGTTAAATAGTTTTTCTTGATCCATGTTAATGTAAAAGAATAAAAAAATGGAAAAGATTATAGTGAGGGTTATTATAAATGTCGGAAGGAAGAAAAAGTTAGGATCACATCAATCAAATTCACAGTCATTTAAATAGCATTTTTTTTTACAGCATTACTACTTTGGCAAAATCGGATGATTTATTGCAGGTAACAGCTGTAAATCAGGACAATCTATTCATTGTCTTTGAGTTCAGTACAATGGACAGAAGCAATTCTCGAGAAATATTTGTGCATGGGAAAAGCCCATTCAAGGTAAAGTTTGCATAATGTATAAAGGATAACGCCAACCCCAACGTAAACAAAGCTCCGAGTTTTTCCAAGAAACCTTAACCAGTTATTCAACCGGTTACATCAAAGTGATAAAATCTGCAACACGGTAACTTCTAAATTCAGCTCGGTTTGCTTTAAAAAACCATGGCTGAAAATAAATCTGGAAAATCTTAGAAATCTTTGTCCGAAAATCATATATATATATTACATATTCCCAATGAGAAATGGTCACACAGGTGAACCTTGTCTAGAATTGGTTAATCTATGAAATTTTATTTTGATATTAAATCGACTATTTTGGAATATCCAATTCCGATCAGATGACCCAAATTAGTAAATAAATTTAATAAATTATTATTACGATTTTAATTCAAGCTCAAATAAACAAGTCTGGCCTCAAGTTTACCGACTTAATCAGGGAGTGGTAAATTGAGACGAAAATAAATACGTTACATAATGCATAACGCAATAACCGGTTTCGAAATTGGAAATTGTGCGACTATGTAAACGAACTAACCAAATCTGGCATTGTAAAAAATTTTTCGTGACATGATTTTTCGGGACATTGTTTATGACGATGTAATATATAATAAATTTTTTTATTTGGAAGAAGGCTTTATAATAACTTTGTAACTGCTCCTAGTTTTGTATACATTGAAATTTATTCCATTAATCCTAAAGTAGCAACTCTTAAACGCATAAGGATGGAACCATTTAATTATCTTGCAGAAATGTCATGCTTTGGCAAACAATTATAATAATTAACCATTATTAAAATTTTTTTTTTGAAAAAAAAAGAATTACAAATGACATGTAACTATTGATAGATTCTTTTTTTTTTTTTTTTTTTTTTTTTTTTTAATCTAGAGCAATCTAATGTGGATTGAAAAAAATTTTTTAAGTGGTAAAATACAAATTTATTTTTTAATCTTTCCATTTTTAATTTTTTTCGTGTTACATGGGGTTTCCTTTTGACATTTCATTTAAGGAGTTATTGATGCAAGTAAGATCACCGATCATATGCAAAACCTTAAATATCATGTCATATGATTTTTCTCTTTGATAAAATATCTCTTCGTAAAGTTGGCTAGTTTTTTATTATCGAACATGTCGTACTTCAAAGAAATGGAAACCCGACGAACACCCGAGGATATAATAATATAATACTAATGGTGAGCACGGTGGGTGATATCTAATGGATTTTACTTGGTTGGTGATGATGAATTTTTAATTTAGTTAAATCATTTTCAATCGGATTTGAATGAACCGTTAATCAAGGTGTTTTTATTTTTGAAATAGATTTAAAAATTGGATGCTGAAGCTTTAATTTTGCTGTTGACAATGAGGGATTCACAAAATTTACCATTGTGTTTATTTAAATAGGTGGTTAAATAGTAGAATTTTCATTCCCTAGATCAGGTTGACATTATGTGAAAGATAATTTTAGATTTAGCTTTAAGAGTTTGTTATCCCATGATTTTCCATGTTTCCTATAGAAACTAATTCTTCTTTGCGATGTGGATAAATTTTCTTGGAGTTTGGTGGTCGTAATTACAAGCTCAAATTAAGGTCTCGTTTAAGTATTGGAATCGCTTTCATTGGCGAAATCGTTCACACTTAACGAGATCCGATCTTCATTTAATCGACAAAGTTTGATTAGCTCGACTTGTAAAAGATACGCCAAATCTACAACATCACATACGACGAAAACTTGAAGCTTTGGCAGCAGAAAGGCAAAGATCATCAGAAATTCGGGATTCTAAAGATAATGAATACATTCCTAGTATTATTTGAGCAGAATTGATTGATGAAATCTTAATCATGTGAGTAAATATTCCGAAAACAGAGATTGAAGAAAGTATAAGTTTATGCGTGTTTACTTTGATAGTTTCAAAATCTATTTATTTTTCGATTCGATTTGGTCTTTGATACGATTCTAATCTCATTCTCACTACGCTAGTAATCTTTTGTCAAGGTGGAATCAGAAAGCGAAAGGGAATTATAAACTGAAATATAATAAAATAACATTCAAAAAAATTAGGAGATCAAAGACGTGTTCAAGAAATTGTATTATTTATCGTGTCATGTAATTTGTTAATTAATAAAGCTGGTAAGTGTAGTGTTCATAAGAAAATTTCTTACAAATTTATTCTCTTATATACTTTTGACGCTGATTATTCTCTAATATTAATAGATTAAAAGTCATGTAACATTAAAGAGACGAGATGCTTTTATCCTTTGAAATCATTTGTTTTATGATGCATTTATTTTTTTTTTTTTAAAAAAAAAATAAATATTTAAAAAAGGAACCTCTTCGAACGACTAATTTTAATGGTACGAGATTTTCTTTGATTGATCCATGCAAAGTCAATAACCAAATTTGTGTTCGCTAATCATTACACGTAATAAATAGTTCTTTTTAGAACTTTGCCATATTTTGTTTCGAATGCCAGTCTTAACAAATATGATCATTACGGTGCTCACGTTCGTGATGAAGATTCTTATAGTAATTCCGTTGAAATTTCAATTGATTTTCAAATGCTTCGAAATTTATTAAAAGGATATTCAAAAATTTATTTCAATTATCGAATTTCGAGACGAGGTTGAGGATTGATTGAATTTTTTTAAGTGAAATTTCCGGTTACATATTATGAAAATTTAGAATATATAAATTTTTATTTAGGAATCGGCAACGAATCACTGTAAATTTCAAGTCCTTTGGTAAGTTTACGATGGTTTCTTTCGAGAGTTTTTTTTTTAATTTAGATTTACTTAGTTCATTTTATTTTTCATTTTTTTTAGGAGCGTTTTTTCTTTTATGGAGGTTTATTTGGAGTGTCGATATATGAAATGAGAAAAATGATTTTGCGAAATCATTTTCGATATTTGAATATCAAGAACCTAGGTTCGAATATTTAATATTTATTTATTTTGCATAGAATATCCATGTCCCAACGGAAACTAATCACCGTTGTTGATCTTTAGAATTCCAATTTATGAACAACATCTATTGCGAAACTAGTAAGGATTTACTTTTGAAACAATCTTAAATTCTTGCATCATTTTAAGAATTTGGCTGAGGATTGCTAAAATAAAATTTATGTAACCCATTTAAACAGTGAAAAAAATAATATATACATCTGTGATATTTCAAAGTATTTTATTTCCATTATGTATTTTTAATAACTTAACTTTCCGGTGATGTGCATCGTTAGATTTCTATTTACAAATGAATGATGTCAAGGCACCAAAAAAAAAAAAAGAAATAAAGAAAATTAAATTAAAACGCGACTAAATTTACGGCAGCATCTCTTGTTTTCTTAAACTTTTAATAATTAAAGGTCAATCAATGTAATTAAATGTCAATTAAATTGGATAATAAATGATAAACTCTCAATGGTGTTAAGTATCAATTAAATTGAAGAGACTTATTGACCTTTGTGAAAATATTATTATAACTTACATTAATTATATATGCTAGTGCTTTTAAAGTGTAATCACAGAATATATTTAACTTTAGATCTAAATCAATTGATTTGTTGAATACTGTTATTATTTGTTTATGGTTTCAAAGCATATTACACAAACTGAATTGTTCAATATCTTTATCATCAGGGTTTTTAAAGGCGTAATCTTTTTTGTTTGCCGATCGGTTAAATATTTTCAATATTTTGAATCACCGTCAAATAAATTTGTAAATTCCAGATTTTAGTTTATTCACATGATCATAAATATTTGTGCTACAAGGTAAATAGTATTGTGTACACTTGATGCGAAATGTATCACAAAAATTGAAAATGAACAAACAATATCACCTTTCAAACATTACTGAGCATCGTTAAAAAAAAAATGTAATGGTATAATAACGAAGAAAATTAAATTTTTCAATTAATTACCTTGTCTATAACATCGAAAAAGGTAAGCGATCTCATTAATGGAAAATGCCGGAGAATCATGAGGCATTCCATTCCATAATCTATTTAATTCAATCAATTAAGTAGTAAGCTGAGATCTAATTTTCTAAACCATAAATAATATCATTGTGGAATTTTCTTTTGAATTCGGTGATCTAAATCAGTTAGTATCTTTCGTTTGGTTAATAATTTCCTTAAAACGGAGTATATTGTTAATTTTCAGCCCTCGATAATCATTCCTTTTTAGACATGGTTTTATTCAGAGTATTTACGTCAAATTTATAGAGATTTAAAGTACTACTTAAATAAAATTATTCAATAAACTAAATCGTTAAACGATTGGGGACTGACCAAATACATTATGAATTAGTTATCAATTCGCATTGTGAAAGCTTGTTTCTCGATAGTCTTACGTTGTCCTAACCAAAAGAAAAATCGGTTATTTAAAATTTTTACACGTATACTTGGTGAATTATTCTATTTTATTCTAATTTATTTTTCGTAATTAACATTTTCAAATCTTTTGATATAATTCGCATTTTTTCGGTAAATGAATCACGTGATTTTGTTGATCTCCTTAAACAAAAATATATCAATGTGCTCATCTTTATTTTTCTAGAAGAGATAATCATCTAAAGAAAGAGCCAATAAATTCTACAATGTCCAATTTAACCTAATTCGCAAATTGGAAGAAGAAACTTTATTTTAAAAAAATATGAATCACACATTTTAATTATTCATAATGGATCTTTTTTTTAAAAACATCAAATAATTGAATTCTATCTAATCTCATCTAAAATATTCTAATTAAGTGAATAATACAAAGCGTCTATATTTGCAATTAATATGAAAAAGAAAAAAGTTATGTTTGCAATGAATGATTTTTAGATTGTTTGATAACATTCCTCTTCATATCAACTTTTTTTTTAAATTTAAATTAAAGTCTATAAACTTTAGTTTATCATCAAATCATTTCAAATCTTTCAAAGAAAAAGTAATCTTTTGAAATGAATTTTATTTGTAATATTACTAAAAATATACAAGATTGCAATTTCTTGGTTTGTATATATTAAATTAAAAATAAAAAAATAGCTCATTGAGGAAGACATAATTAAATTCCTAAAAATTATTCCTTTTTAATATAACTAGCTATGTTGTTGATTTAGATTAATAAAATTAAGGTAATGTAAGAGAAGTTATGCATTGTATTTGTAATATCTTTTTTGTAGTAAAATCATTGAGATTGAATATGATCAGATGTGATTCTTATTCTGATATAAATCTCATAAATTTGAAAATTTAGTAATTTAAAAATAGGCATTAGAATATAATATATTTCATATATTAAAAATATAATGAATATAATTGCTGATCATTCTATATTCAACTGAAAAGATTTAATTTAATATCAATATATTTATTATTATACTTTATTATTATATTTATATATTATACAATCAAATTCTCTTTTGAAAGTAATAGGAAAATTGAGCTATGTTAATTTAGTTAATTTGTCTTTAGAATTATTATATTGTTAAAAGTAGAGTAATATTGATCTTACAAGATCATCAATATATTCACAAATATTATTTCTTTGTCTTAATTTTAAATAAATATACATCAGTGAGATGAATGTATCAATCTCAATTCATTTCAGTAGATTTTCTTTATTTTTTTTTTATTAAATATTTATTTTATTGATTAATTATAAATAATAATAAATACTCGTAAAATAGCAGACAAATATCAATTCATAATATACCAATTATATTGTAACGTCTATTTCACTAAAAAATTAATTCAGTTTTTTATAAACAAATAAGAATGAAAATACATCCTTAATTCTAAACTTTTGATTATTACTTTCTTTAGAAGTTCCTTTCTTTTAAGATTTTCTTTTAATTCTATTTTTTTTTATAGATAATTCTTTTGATCTCTCTTCTTTAATGAGAGTACATGACTATAACTATAATATTAATTGAAACTGAAATTATTTAAGTATTCTAGACAGATTCATTTAATCAGTAAAGTTTTTTTACTTAATTAATATATGTTATTATAAATAGGCATAGGAAAATCAAGTATGATAATAAAAATAAAAACACTTACTCACCAATTTTTAATTACTAATGATAAAAAATAACAAATAATTTTCAAATGCTTTTACATATAATTGACAAGTAATCATCTCAATATAAAAAATTTTTATGAAAGTCTTTACAAATTTTAGGAATGTGATTATTTTTGAAAAATTCTATTGAATATAATTTAGATTTAATGATTTAATTAATAATTTACTAAAATACTTTATATTAAGATGTTAATTTAGTTAAAAATTGCTTACTTTATAAAAAAATATAATTATTAGTTTGTTTCTAAAGTTTGAATATTTTATAATAATATCATTTTAAAATTTTTATTATATAGTAAAAAATAAATGTATAAGTATAACCTTTATTTCTTAATATAATCATAAATATTGCTAAAATCAATTTTTTTACAATTTATTGATATGAACAATTATTTATTCAAACCTAATAAAATTTAAAAATTGATTTTTATTTTTTAATAAAATATTTATATAATAATTTTTGAATTTCTAATTATAAAAATGCTGATCTACTTTGAACATATTAATACTTTAATATATGTATAATCAAGTTTTAGATAATGAAAAGAAAATTTATTTATTTGATTAAGTAAATAGAATATATTATAAACCTTTATTATGTTACTAAAATATAAATAATGATATGGTATTAAATTGATATTTTTATTTATTAACCAGATTATTGTAATTAACAAGAATTTTAACTTCATTATTTTTATATTAATTGTTAAGTAATTTTAATTTAGGTGTATTATAAAAGCTTATTAGATAATATAAACTTTCTTGATCGTTTATTCCAAGTTTAAAAAATTTCAGTTCAAATAATATATTATTTCAAATATATATAATTTTTTCTTTTGTTTTTTCTACTAATCTTAATATTTAATTTACAATTTCTTTTGAAAACTTCATTTGTTTTATATCTCAAAAATTTATATATAATAAGTATAAACATTTTCTTCAAAAAACGTTATCTCTTATAATATCTAACTCTTTTATAGATGTATTTATAAGTACTTATTTATATCATACACATTCCAGTTTTAGATTTATTTATTATTATTATAGAAAGAAGAATATTATAAATTTCAAGAAATCTGATATAAATAAAATAAATAATTATAATCAGCAAAATTTATTTTTAATGTGCATTTATAAAAATTTGTAACTTATATTTAGACTTAATTATATTCTGTTTCTTTTATTTTATATTATTAGAGGAAAGAAATTCTTTGAAAAATATATAAAGCAAAGTAAAAATCCTTATAAGATATCTGATAAATAAAATATTGTAGTGAATAAGAAATCTTTATTATTATTAGATATTTGATTTATAATATTTTACATGAGATTTAACAAAAATTCACGTAATTCATATTTTAACTTCATTAAAGAATATAAATTATATTTTCAACTGTATTTATTTTTAAAATATCTATATATAAAATATATAATATAATAGTTTAATAAATGAACTATAAACTCTAATTATTATCAAATTTTACTTAATAAATTAATAAGCAATTTCTCACTTTGATAATACTAAAAAGAGTAATAATGCTGGTAGTTTTAAATAAATTTTCTTAAAATTTATTGAAGTATTTGCTAAAAATAAAAATTTACTAAAAGATATTATCAATCAATTTATAAGAGAATACAATTAACTTTATTATAACAAACTCTATATCTTAGACTCTTAACTTTGCCATAAGGCTATAATGAAGATTTTAAGAGATTTGATTAGCCAATTCACTATAACAAGAGTATTTTTATTATATTTATTTAAAAAATTCGTTATATTAAGAGTTTGCTATATCAAGAGTTGATTGTATATTATTTTAAATAATGATTTAAATTCTATTTCTAACTAAAATCTAAAAATAATAATATTTTACTAGTTTTTATAAAGAATAAAAATATTAAAACAGAATTTTATATATTCTTATTAAAATGAATAACTAAAATTAATGATTAAATAATAATTAAATACTGATTGATATAATCATTATTTACAAAAATATTAGAATTAAGTAAATTAATTATTAATTAATTATCAATTAATCATATAATATCAGGCTAATTTTGAAAATATTATTATATAAATAGGATAATAACTAAAAAAATTATTTGGATTAATATAATTTTTTAATTTATTAAAAATAAAGAAAATTTATTTTTATTATTAGTAAATAATATTAATATAATTTTCTTATAAATTGTATTTTAAAGTACTAATAGAAAAAATAAAGTGAATAGACCTTTACATTTATTATATTTAATTAATATAAATATATAGAAACTTTATAGTAAAAAGAAAAAAATTCTAGAAAAATTAATTTTTACTTTTATATATCAAATATTATTTAGATTAAGATGAATTTAAATTAACTTATTATTTTATTATTTAACAATTTTCTTTATATAAATTAGAAATGATTTCTTTGAATTAGTTATTATATTGATTTCTAATCAGCATAATATATGTTGATTGATGTGATCAGACATAGTCATTTAGTATTAATTCAAATAAATCTACTTAAAGTTATCTTTAATTTAATTAATAATTTAAAATTTAAATTTAATTATAAATTAGCTTAAAATATTATTGATCACTTTTAATCAAATATATAATTAAACATCAATTTAAAATTTAAACAATTATAAATACTACTGATTGACTCCAATTAGATAAATAATTTAGTATTAATTCAGAACTTAAAAATCAGCCTAAAATAGATCTTAATTTAGTATTAATTTAGTCAAATAAGTATATAAAATCAATTAAAGATGGTCCCCATAATTATTTTCAAATTTCAATTGAGTTGCAACTTAATTGCGCCATAAGGAAATTTAATTGCGCCACAAGTTGCAACTCAATTGCGCCATTTTTTTTAATTGCGGTGACCATCTTTAAAATCAATATATTTTAGAGACCTGTATAAATCTAAATTTTGAAGTTCAATCTAACCTAAACTTTAAGCTAAGAATTAAAAATACAAACTTAGTTCAGCCTGAGTTAAATTCTTATATTAAAATACCAGCTTATACTTGTTACCTATACCTATAGAATTTGGTATAACATCCAATGCCCATTGAGTTATAACTTATAGGAATTAGAATCAAAAAAAATCCCAAATCCCAATCCTAATCCCAAATAAAGACGAAATTAAAAATAATAAAAAAAAATAAATGGGAGGGAAAAACATTAAAAAAAATAAATAAATTAAAAAAAAATACAGAACGATTCCATCCTTTTGTATGCGGTATTTTAGACGTCTTTGGTTCATCACGATGGTGTAGTCAGGTATATAATGATTTGATTCTTTTTTTTATATTGATTGGGATTACTAATCCCCTTTTTATTATTATTTATTTTAATTTTTTTATCTTTTAGAGCGATTTCTTTAGATTCAAATCAGTCAGTTCATCATAGTGATACAGTCAAATGCATAACAATTTGATCCATTTTTTTGCATTGATTGGGATTACTAATTCATTTTTTATTTATTTATTTTAATTTTTTCTATTTTTAAGGTGATTTCTTTAGAATTGGATTGGTCAATTTGTCACAGTGGCATAGTCAGGTGTGTGATGATTCGATCTTTTTTTGCATTTATTGGGATTATTAATCCCCTTTTTTATTATTTATTTTAATCTTTTCTATCTTCTAAGGCGATTTCTTTAGATTTAGATTGGTCAATTTATCATGGCAGTGCAAACAGGTGTGTGATGATTTGATCCTTTTTATTTGCATTTATTGGGATTACTAATCCCTTTTTTTATTATTTATTTTAATTTTTTCTATCTTTTAGGATGATTTCTTTAGATTCAGATTAGTTAGTTCATTCTGATAGCGCAGTCAGATGTATAATGAAAGTTTCTTTTTATTATTCTTTCTATTGTTGCTTTATTATTTAATCTATAGTATTTTCTTAAGAGTTTAGTGTAATTTGTAGTATGAAAATATAGCTTCGCCTTTATCTAAAAAGAAAGAATCTGACTTAATTCTATAAAATATATTGTTGATTAATCAACCAAATCAAGAAAAAGACATATAATAGAAAAAGAAGAGGATTGTCAGATTTGTTTGAAGATTCTACCTCCATTATTATTGAACCAAAAGAAAGGATTAAACCTGATTTAGTTATATTACATAAAAATGATTTTCTCATACTTTTTTTAAAATATAATATTTTGTAACACAGCTTATCCTAAAAGACACACATATCAGAATAATCAAAACTCATTAACCTTCATCGACAAGTAAAGTAATGGTTTTAACAATGCTATGAAATTTTCATTTTATTTATGATTAAGTGATCATTTCTTTCACATGGTCTTCATTTTTTTTTCAGTTTTACATTAAAACTGGCAGAAACTGACAGACTAGTCGTATATGACAAATCTGCTAAATTTGTCATATCTGCCAAATAGGACATACATAATATTTATTATACTTCTATTATTTATATTACTATTATCATTTATATCATATCTAATATAATTAGCATATCTGTTAGCTCTATTATTATTATCAGTAGTATCTTATTTACTATAGATTTTCTTTAATTGTAATTTTCCTATATAAAGAGCATGAAAATGCCTTGGAAAAAGAACAGATCCCAACGAGATTCCAACAAGTTCTTAACATTATATTTAATATACACTTAATAACAATAGTAAACACATTTAACATTTTGCAAACATAAAGACTTATAATTTATTTCTTGTTAACAAAATTGGATTTAAGTCATAGCTATTGCCTCCTTGATTTCAAATTATAGTTAACTTATTTGATGAAAAGAGTAACGTTAACAACATGGACTTCTTTTTATTTTATTTTTTTTATACAAAATCCATTTTTTGTTTTTTTTATACGAAGGTTTTGAAATTTATTTTATTTTTTTTAACAAAGCCTTCATTTTTTACATCTTCAATATTTTTATTTCCAATTTTTCTGATTGCTTAGTTTAGCTTTTTTAATTTTGTTTTTCAACCTTTTTTTTACATCAATTTTTTTTAAACAATTGTCCTTTCTTATAAACGTTTTTTTGAAACAAATTTATTTTTTACCTTTTTTTTGTTTTTTTAAAATGATAACAAATATTTTATATAAATTAAATTTTTTTTTACAAATAAATATATATATATATTTTATCCATTTTTTTCAAACAAATTTTTTTTAATCATATTTACCTATTTTCAACCAAATTTAC
>CAJVPP010000411.1:0-33262 GCA_910592005.1 Funneliformis mosseae | reverse complement strand
AAAATTAAGTTAATTTTTAATTTTTAATATTATTTTTTTATTATTTTAATAAGATTTAAAGTTTTTAATTATTATAATAAGTATTAATTTAAAAATAAATATTAGTAATTATTTAATTATAAACTATTATTATATAAATTATAAATTATATTGGTATTATATATAATAAAATTATATTTATCAATTAAATTTTGATACATTAAAATCTTTACTTAATATTTATTAAATAGCTATTTAAATATTATTTTTGATTTAATAATATTTTTTAAATTTATTTATTTGTTAAATAGTTAATATTAAAGTTATATAATTGTATTATTTATTAAGTATTTCAAATAATTTGTATATATTTATTAAATAAAAATTTATAATTTTAAAATTTTATTATATTTTTAAATTCAAAAAAAAATGCAAATATATTTTAATTTTAAGTTTTATTAAAATAATATTAATTTATGATTTAATAACTTTTTGATTAAATTAATATATATATTATAATTATTATTATTAGAATATTTAATAGATTTTAATATAATAAAGAAAAATAAATTTTCTTTTTAAAACTTATAATACTTTTTTACCTTTTATTTTAATATTAATATTAATTTTTTACAACTTTTTACTTTAGATTAAAATACATTTATTAAATAATAAAAAATTATTTAAATATAGTGAAAATATATCAAAAATAAACAAATAATATATTTTTCTAATATCTTTAAATATAGATGTATTTTGTTGCTAAAGATGTGAATTTAACAAGATTTTAAAAATAACTTTTATCTATACTTTTAAACTATTAAATAATTTTAAGCAATCTTAAGTCATAAAAAAATTATTTTACAAATTTATTATTAAATTTGTCTATTATAATGTTTTAATAAGCTATTTTAAAAAAATAAATAATAAACTTTTTTGAAATTTTATGATTTCTTAAAAAATTTAAAATTTAAAATTTTAGGATTAAGATTTTAAAAATAGTCTTATATTTAGCAATTTTATTAAAATTGATAATTTTAAATATTATTTTTGTTTTTTACAAATTAATTATAAATATTTATAACATTTTTTAATAAAGTTATTGTTATAAATAAGTAATTAAACTTTTCTAAAGTTAATAATCTCTTAAATTATAAAGATTAATTAAGAGTTATTTAACATTAATATTTAAATTGTATATGATAAATTATATTTACTAGTTCATTATATACTTATATAATTAATAATAAATAATATAAACTAATTATCACTTTTAAAATTACCAAAAATAGTTAATATATATAAAGATTACTAGCTAAAATTTAGAGATTTTGTAAGTTATCTAAATGGTCAAAAGTAAAATTTAGTAAAATTATATTGAAATCTTATTAAAAAATCTATAAAACTTAAGAAATGTAAAACTATATTAAAACTTATAAAAATAATGAAACTATATTAAAAATTTAGTAAAAAATAGCAAAATAAAGATTTAGACATTTTACTAAATCTAAAATAAGTTTAAACAAGTAATTTTAAATATATATTTATATTGTATTTTTATATCTAACAAGAAAAATAATGCTTTAATATATTGTTAACTTAGAATGTAAAATCTAAATTAATTAATTGTAATATTTAATTATATTTAAAAAGCTTATCAATAATTATTTCATCATCAATTTTTTTTTCACTTTTATTTTTTATTAGAATACTTTTTAATTTATTTATTTCTATTTTTCATATGATATTTTTCTTTTATATAACCTTTTTTGCTTATTTTTTACTATAAATATGAAAATTTGCTAGAAAAATAGATTTCTGTGAATTTTTTTTAACTAAAATTAAGATCTTATTATATTTTAATCTAATAACATTAAAAATTAAATGTAATATAAAATAAAATTTTGTTAAAATATTTTCAGAGTTACATTTTTCTAACAAACCTTTTATATTTTATTTATTATAAATATTCATTTTATTAATATAATTATTATTAGTTTTATTTATATTATTATAATCTTTTAGAATATAAATATTATTAAAAAAATAATTAATATGTATTATAAAGATAAGCAATAATATATATTATTTATTATATTATTTAAGGATAGTTATAAAAAAAAAATATTAAAAACATTATATTATTGTCTAATATAACTTTATTGTTTTATTAAAAAGAATATAATAATTCCAAAATATTTTATTAAGAATAAATAAGATAATATTAGAAATAAAAATAAAATAAAATATTAATAATTATTTATTTATTAAAATTATTATTATAATTTATAATTTTAATTAAAAAAATTAAATTTATCAAAATAAAGAGTTTAAATGTTAAATATTTAGCAGTAGAAAGAAAGGAAACTACTAAAAATATTTTATGAATTAATATTAAATCTGAATTTATTTTATTAAAAAAATAATAATTAGCTTATAAAGTAAAAAAATATTTTAGTAATTCTTTTTTCTTTTTCTACTGCAAAAAATCTATTTATTTTATTGATAAATATTTATTAATAAATAAAGTTAAAAAATCATCTTATAATATAATTAAAAAAGAAGTTTATTTTATTGATAAATTAGTTTTTTATAAAAATTTCATATTTATTATATATTTAATGAAATTAATTTAACTAAAGGTATAAATAGTTTTAAGTTATTAATAAAAATTTCAATAATTTTTGCAATAAGTTAATTGATAATATTAAAGATTAGTTAAATTCTTTAAAGAAATTTATTCTAATTTATCTATAATCTTAATTATTTTTATAAATCTTTTCAATTAATATATATTTTTTTAATTATAGAAAATATACTTTTATAATATTATTATGAAATAATCAAATTAAAATTAAAATATTATTATAAATGTCTTATAGCAATAGTTGTGTAATAAAGATAGATAAATTATAAATTTAAAAATTATTATTATTTTGCATCATTTTATTTTAAAAATGTTTATTATTAATAATATATTTAAAAATCCTAAAAGGATTAAAACTCTAAATAATATATTACAAAAATTGTTTTGTTATTATGAAGTAGTAAAAATTTTACAAAAATTTATAATTATAACCAAATTTTATTGATATTTATTAATATAAAATTTTATAAAATAACATTTTAAATTTATAATTAATTTCAAAATATTACATTTTATATAATATTTATTTTATTTCATTATTTACATAAAATTAAAATGTATTTTAAGTAAATTTTAAATAGAATAAGTTATATTTTATGATTTATAAATTTTATTATTAGTGAGTTTTACAATATATAAGTTGATTTATCATTTTTATTATTTTATTAATTTATTTATTATATATAAAATTTTGAAAAATCGATTAGAAATTATTTATTTTTTGTTAAAATTTCATTAAAGCTTTGTTGTAACTTTAAAAATTAGTTTATTTGACTAATTTTAAATATTATTCATAAAATTGTTAAATTAGTTGTTAATAAAACATTATTGATTTTATTATAATTTATGATAATTTTTTTTTAAAAATATATATTTATATAATCCTAATCCATAACAAATACTATTATATTATGTATAATTAAATAATAAATATTAGATTTTTGTAAAATATATCTTAAGATTAAATTATTATTATTAAATAAGAATGGATAGAAAATAAAGTTGTTAAAGTCAAAAATAAAGTTATTAAATTTGATAAAAAATAATATTTTTGATAATAAAATAAAAGATAAAATGATTTTAAAGTATTTGAAGAAATAGAAAAAAGATTTATTATTAAAGATTTAATTAGTATGAAATGCTATAATGTAATAATAAAGCAATATATATTAGATTTAAGAATAATGCTATAGAGAATAGAATAGAATTATAAGAATATATTAAAGAAATAAAAAAAAGATTGATAGTTTTCACATTGTTTTAAAAATATTAGATCATCAAAGCTGACAGTGATCAATTCAAAATAGATTTACTTATGCATTTAGAAAAGCTTAATAATTATGTTTAGGATAATTTTTAATTATTATTTGATAAAAATTAATTATTAATGAGAGATTTATATTAAAATTTTTATAAATAAAATTTAAATTTAATAAATATAAAATGAATGAAAATTAACTTAAATTATAATAATGATGATATCTTAGATTTAGTTTTCTAAATAATAATTTTTAAACCTTTTAGTTAATATGTATATAATTTTAACTAAAATACTGAATATTGTTATTTTTTTTATTTATTTCTTTTATTAAAATACAGTTATTCTTTAAAATCATACTAATTATATATACAGTACATATATAATTATAATCACTTTCTATCATTCATTGTTACAAGTTCAAAGAAAAATGAAAGCATTTGATCAATATCTTTGTTTATTTATCTCTCACCCATTTTGAATTTATCCTAAATGTTCCGAATCACGAGTCATTGAAAATTTTTACGTGTCTTCTCGGAAATCCGTCCATATAATAAACTTCCAGTACGCTATTGTAAGGTCCGTAATTTCGTGTATTTTACAAAAAGTGCTTCAAAAGTTGCTCCACGAGTATTTAACACAAACGATTTTCATATCACGAAAGTAACTGGTACAATATTTGAAATATTAAACTATACTTACGAAATCTGGATTTCTGCATGCATCTGCATCGATGCTTTATTAGTTTAATTAACATACAGGTTTAAAATATTTGCGTATTGATCCAAAATAAAATTTATTCATTTATCATAATGAAAAAAAGTTAGATGTAGCAACATAACAAATATTATAAACGCGTAAGATTATTATATTTTTCTAAATTAATTCTTTGAAATTTGTTTATCTGCAGAATGTTACGTTTCGGAAAGTTTTATTCGTTTGTTATCCAAGATAAAAAATAATTTTTTTTCTTTAAAAAAAAAAAAAAAAACAAATGGACAGTCGGGTGAAAGCTTAAAAAGGAATTATTTATTATTATTTTTTTTTTTTAAAAAAAAAAATTCGCAATGCAAATAAATAGTATCATTAAATAAATAAATTTGTGAATGGTTTCCCCCCAAAAATATGTATAAGTATTACGGTAAAATCCGAATGCTTGCATGTATTGAGACAAACAATAACGCGTTACTATTATGATTGATAATTATCCGAAATGATTTGTTTTTAAAATTCTAGCAGAATTGTTTATTTGCTGCTTTTACGTAAAATGACGTGTAAAATGAACAAAAGGATCGGATGTTCGTTAGCATTATCCCTTGGATTCCTTGGTACGCGCGAACGAGGGTAATCACCTTTGCAGCAGTCTATTCTTCAATTAGAACATACGTGATTAGACCAATTGTTTTCGATATCGTAATCGCATCTTATCTAACCACTTTTATTTCATGACAAAAAAAAAAAATTGTTAATTTCATTTGGATCGATTTTTTTTTTTTTGAAAGTTGTGCCACTTCACATAAATACACGCAGGATCCATTATAAAGTTACCTCATAGGATAACCAACACTAATCGGTATTCAATCGGTGACCAAATCGGTATTCGCTAACGTTTTGTTTCATATATGATATTAATCTGGCGTAGTAAACATCCGATTCTTTGTTCTCGTCCTTGTACCACACCAACTATAATAGAAAAATCATCATATAATTTCCGGTTAATCAATTCCAAGAACAATGGGGAAAAATAATAGGAATTCAAAATTGTTCAAATTCAGGTTCAATTCGGACTCTTTTTTTTTTATAAAAAAAAAAAATAAAAAAAAAATAAAAATAATAATAAAATGATAATGATGATGAAGATGATGATTCGTTATCTTTACATATCTTTCAATGATTCTAATAATAAAGTTTTTGTTGAATAAAAAAAAAAACACAAAAAAGAAATGTAGTTGAAGAATTCAAGGGTCTCCCACATGGTGCTCAGACAAGCATAATTATCACATTTTTGACCTTCCATACATTATTATTTAAGTAATATTAAAAATGACATCTATAACGTAAAAAGACAAAAGGATGTTGCACATATTATGGTGGTAGCGGTACTTCAAACACTTGATTAATACATTTAGGGAAGGTTGTCTTGGGACGTAATCATTGGGTGCGTTTACGATTGCGTTCCTTAAGTTATATGCATATATTTAAAAAGAGGTGAAATTATTTTTCACATGCTCAAGGTGAGAGTGAAATTACACAAACGACATAATCTACAATAAGTATAAATTATATAGATAATGATATCAATTTTTTTTTTTTTTAGTATAAAACATTATATTTTTCTAAAAGGTTTTCTTGAATTTATTCAGGGTTTCACATGCTATGGCATACTTTTAGGTACTCTTTTTATTTATTTATTTATAATCACGATACTGAATATGAAAAAAAGGAATTCTTTAATGGTGTGATTTTAAAGGAAAAGTGCAAAGAAAGGTAAATAAGGAAACGACTGTTACGAATGAGATGATTTCTATTAAATAGTTAAATTAGAGTAATCATTTATAAATTTCATTAAATGAAATTTTTTTTTTTCGGCGCAAAAACTGAAGATTTTTTTTTTATTAATTCGTGGATCCTATTTTTGATTGAAATCTGGCGTAATTAAAGTTTAAGAATCTATGGCGCCAAATAAAAAAAAAAAAAAAAAAGACAAATTTTGAGGGAAAAAAATAACTTTTTTCTTTATTTAAAATAAGAATTCATTTGCCCGGCTCGGTACAATAATTTAGTATTTCTAATGCTTGGTAAGTGAGTTATCCATATATTCAAACAAAAAGGGGTTCGTCTAACCATTTTCAGAAATTAAACGCGTTTGAAAGAAAATGATATTTCGAGTGTATACATTTGATTTATTCAAATAGGTAAACAGATAGTTGTGTAAAAGCGTGTGATTTTCTCCTGCTTTTCGTAATATTAAACCACGTGTAAATATAATAAGAACAAGAAAATGAACTAATTACATTTTAAATCATTTATCTTAATTAATCAGTTATTGTTTAATTACAAAAAAATGCTTCATTATTAACTTTCTCCGAGTATCAATATAAAAAAAAAAATTGTTGCGTAAAGGTTTTCTTTGAATTTCTTTGTTATGCCGCCATTCCAAAGTTCACCTTTGACATAAATTAAATCTTCAAAAAAGCAAGCAAGCGTGATTATACATTCAAAGAAGAAGGCAGGTTTGTGTTAAGATGACTAAGAAAAAAAAAAATGGGTTAAAAGAAAAAAAAAAAATGGTTGATTTAGAGATTTGAAAATTTTCTCATGAAAAAAAAAATATATATATATAAAAAAAAAGTTAAATAAAAATTCCCTTCAGTTATTTTTTCATGGTCACACGCAGTTTGATAAAAGTATCCCTAAAAAAAATGAAGATAATCAAAAGTGATACTAACCAATGAAATAAGATACTGTCACCGCGGGGAACATACTTTTATAGAAAATATTTTGATGTCGCGTAACACCACAAATGATTTGTAAGAATCTTTGGGAAAAAACTTGTTCCAAAATCATTTGTGATTATTAAAAACGGATCAACTTTATCCTAGTTGAGGTAAAGATTAACTTTATACATGAATACCATTGAGGAATTGCATTATGAGAAAAGTTGAAGTGATAAACACAAAAGATTGATCAAGGTTTGGCAAGTGGTAAAAAACGTGTTGTGACATTTAGGTTGACATGCGAATAGATGAATCAACAGATGCCATGTATGCTGAAAATCTCTCATTAAATTCTTTACAGGATGAGATCAATGACAATGTAATCATTGAAAATTTTCACAAGTTGAAACGGTCACCTTTGATTCGTACATTACTTTCTTTTTATCGTCATTTAGAGGGAAAAGAGAGATAAATGTTTATGCTGTTGTGATGAGCATTCAAGGGTGTCGTTTTGTGTGTGATTGTGTGCAACGATTATAATTGTTATTTTGTGAACCGTGAAAAATGAACCATTCAAACTTGTCTGTTTATACATACTAACTAAAGTAGAAATATGGTTCAAAGGATCACGAGAATTCAAAGAATTCTTATCAATTTTCCTATTGTTCGTTCATTTAACGAATCTTTTTGAGATACCCCTAAATTGGGATTATCATTGAGAAATAAAAATGATGCAAAATATAATAAATAATAACGATGATAAATTTGGTTGTGATATGGGTGTGCATAGCCGAAATTCGGAGGTAAAAAAAGTTGAACAACAACAAAAAAATCAAGAAATTATCGGCTAAGTTTTGGTAATATCCTAATATATACGTGTATGTATAAATATATAAATATATGCTTTTAATGGATGTAATTGAAAGTTAAAATAGAAATTGATTTGGTCTTCAAATCAGTGATAAGTTTCATTTGTAATATCAAGAACATTATTTCGGGTGACAAAAGATGATTATTTATAATCATTATTATGAATCATAAAGTCCGAATCCTTTTAAAACCCAAAAGTTGAAAAGAAAAAAAAAAAATTACATATTTTTATATTTTAAAAAAAAGGTGATATGATGATTTTTTTTTTATACAATGTAGCTATTGTAAAATTATTTATGTTATGCAACTAATATAAAGATCATTCAAATGTAATTAATTTAATAATAACACACATTAATTTATGACATTATTGACAGTTTTTACACTACCAAAAAAAGCCTTCCAAATTTAGATTAGATTTTCGTTTAAATGACAAGCGTGGAAAAAGTTTCACAAACATTTTTTTGAGTTTTTGGGTAATTTCTAAGTATAATAACACCTAATATAAAATACTATATTAGCATGTATTCATTATTCATTTAATGTTTGTATGAAAATTTGACAGCAAATCGTGATTCGATTTCACAACCGAAAAAATGATTTGAAAAGAGTTAGTTTCGTTCGTCGAATAAGGTAAATGATAGAACGTAATTTCTGTAAAGATAATTTGGTAGTAAATAATTACGCCTTTTGCTGCTACATGACACGCTACCTTTAAACCTTGATAGAAAGGAAAACAATAAATACAACGCCAACGCACAAGGCGTCATACGTTAGAACATAAGAAATCGAATGTGTTGCAAATCAAAATCCTGCTCGATAAAGAAAATTCTTCGGCAGATGTGTTTGACACATAAAAAAAAAAAAAATTAATTAAAAATTTAAGATTTCGTCGAATAAGACATGACACGAAGGAAAAGAAAACACACGTTTTATTGCATTTGAAATGCATGTAAAACGCAATGTCATCCCAAGCATGAAACAATGAAATGAGAACTTTTTTTAACAAAATGGAAGCAATTTTTTCTGAATTCGGGCTCATTGAGTTTTTTTTTTTTTTATATGTTGATTTCCAAACATGAGAAAGTCATATCTAGTACGTAGTAATAATCATTTTACTTTTTTAATGTAACGAAATTTGTAGTGGATAGGATAAAATAAGTTGTTAAGGTAAAGCGGGTTTCGTTTGGTAATACAACATTTGATTATTATATCTTTTTATTACATTCCGAATTTATTTATTTTATTCAAAGATAATAAAAAGAAAATAAATGCGTCACAAGTCGGGATAACTGTTTGTATGATTATAACCGTCAACATATATATAGAATAAACTCCTTACTTTTGTCATTTCCTTTGCTGCCTCCTCTCAAATTTTTTATCCTCAAAAATTTTTTACGTTTGAAAATTTCTTTTCATCTTTTTGCTTTCTATTTTCTCTTTTTTTTTCTTTCTTTTCTCTTTAATAAAGGACGATAAAACTTGCTGTACGCGTTAGCAAAACGGAAGAGTGTTATAGTAACGGTTTCATCGGAACTTTGTAGTAAAAATAACTCGGATATAAAAATCGTCTTGAATAAAAAAAGTATTATTCTTAAAGCATAAAATTCATAAAGCATAAAGTCCGTCATCTCTTCTTTCCCTGAGAGATAAAATAAATAAATGTTCTGGCCCAGTTTTATTAAAGCAACTTTATTATAAACTTATAAATCACGATCTTTAACGCGTCATATAAATCATATAAATCATCGAATATCGCGATTTCGTTTGATGCTACTAACTTTCAACTGTTTTTTTTGTTTCTCGCCACTTTTTTTTTAAAAAAAAAAACACCACACCTTTTTTTTTTTTTTGGGAACGTTTTCCTTTATATATATCTATATACTATTTATTTTTTATCTCTCTATTTTTACTGTTCTATCAAGAATAAATATACATACACATTAATTTGATTATGAGGTAATTATAATAAATTAATACTTTTTTTTTTTTTTTAATGATAATATTATTAATCGTCAAATCAAAAAAAAAAAATATCGATGCAAATTAAAAAAAAAGAAATATGCTAATAACTAATTGAATAGAAAAAAAATTTTTTTACAAAGAAAAAAAATGATGCTATAAAACAAATTTGTTTTTTTTTTGTTTGTTTTTTTTTTTTGTTTTTTTTTTGGTTTTTATTATTAGTTTCCTCTCGTTAATTAAATCTTAAGCTTAAAAAAAAAATTACTATAGATTTTTCACCCTACACGAACTTTTTTCTTTCCTTAATCATAATCTAATTTTTCTTTTTTTTTAAAAAATATATATATATCTTATTTTAACCTTATTTCTTTCTTTTCAGAAAATTTTAGTCACCAATCTTTTATCGCTTCAATTTACTTCATCTTATAAAATAAATATCATAATCATATAAAGGGTAGGGGTGTAAACATAATATTTGTCTTCTTTTACCTCTATCGAATATGAACAATTAAAAAGAAAAAATCAAAAACCACACACAGACGGTGTTTGGTTTTTTTTTTTTTTTTGGATTTAAAAAAATGTATGTGTATGATTTTTTCTTTCTTCTTTTTTTTTTTACAATCCTCTATGTGGATGAAGAATGAAAAAAAAAAATTTTTTTTTCCTCTAAAATAATCATCAAATAGATCACGACAAAAATAAATGAGAAAATGTCCTCCAAAAGACGTGAAATTTTTTGATTGAAAAAAAAAATGTACAAAAATGCAAGTGTTTTTTTTTGTTTTGTTTTAAATGCTTTTGATCAAAAAAATTGATGATTATATAATAATGTAACAAAAAATAAATTTTTTTTCTTCATGTTCTATGACGGGAAAAGAAAACAAAAAAAAAATGCAAGAGAAATGCCAAAAAAATAAAACATATGCTATGAATATAAAAAAAAAAATTTGTCTCACTATAACTATAGATGATCACACTACGAACGTAAATGAGAAAAAAAAAAACTATAAAATGAAAAAAAAACCAAACACATTGATAAAAAAAAAATTACACCACACACACAAGTTCCACGCGACATCCTGAAAACACACAAGAACGCCAACTTCACAGGCAAGTCGAGAGATAAAGATAAAAATAGATCGACCTCCCTAGTGATAGGTAAGCGCGTAAATCTTTTTTCAAACGCGTCCATCGGTTAAATCCATTGATTTGTTTGGATTGCATGCTTTAGAGAAATAATAATTTGTTTCATAAGAGACGCGTGTGGTAAGTTGTGTAATTATTATAATGATGCGTCTTTCGTGCTTATAATCTGCGGGTGACATTGAATAAGAAAAGAAGATTTGTTTAAATAAATTTGCAACATTAAGGATATTATTTTATTACAGGAATAAGAATTAAGTATATTATTATTAAATTAAAAATACATTACTAACCAGATATGGAGGTAAAATATAGAAGATTAAAAAAAATTGTTACCCTATTCGGGGTAGTTTGATAACACGTCTGATAAAATGTTGATCCGCCGCGCTTTGTGTCGGTGTTTTTGAGTGCAGGAGATTGACAAAATATTTTGAGAACCAAAGTCGGTATAAAAGGGGGGTTGACTTGGGTTAAACTCCAAATTCGTCGATGCGTGAAAACAGTTTGTGTGTTGTGTGTATAAATAAATTAAAGGTTGTGTACTAGGGGTAGTAGAATAAATGATTATGGTGCGAGCTAACATGCTGCGTCGCTTGCAATGCTTGTGAATGAATGCTGTGCGAACGTAGTGTGAGATTGTTTGTAAAAGAAAATAATAAAAAAAAAGAAAATAAAAAATATACTAAACAGTGAAATAACATATTGAGAAACAGTTAACTATATTGAATTTTTCATTCCTAAAAAAAAAATTTTTTTTTTTTTGTTGCCTAACTTAGCACTAATCATAAAATATATATAAACCTATCTAAAATCTATCTTAATTGAGAGGAAGAAATCATAATTTTAAAACGAAATGATTTTAAAAGGTTAAATATATATACATAATAAAAAGTCTTAAGAAAAAATCAATGTTATAAAGCATTGACTAATTAATAGTAAGTGTGAAAGACCCTCACGCTCATAACATAGTGTTGTAGAATATACATCATTGTGTAATGAGCACTAGGATCGAAGTATGAATAAAGTAAATTGAAGCGAAACGGGTGAAATGCATATAGGAGAGGTAGGGTGAAAAAGGTTTTTCTTAAATTTATTTATTGAAAAACATAAAAAAAATACCAAAACGGAGATAATCGAAATTCGAAAAATAAAATCGGGTTTTAAAATCGTGATAAGAAATATATCGAGTTGGTTATAAAATCATAATAACGGAAAATTTTAATTGCGATTGCCAGTGATGAAGGGATGCTATTATGAAAATTTTTCAAAAAAATCAAAATGAGTTAATTAGTTTTCGAACCTTTCTATAACTTTACGCACTCTGAATAATTACCTCCAACAATTTCTCGGCGGACCATCTATTTTCGGGGGTCCTTGCAAAACATTTTTCCAAGAAATCAACGGCTTCCCATCCAATATCGGCTTTCTTTCGGAGACGATGAAAACCGTATGGCATTTCACCCCGGCGCAATTTGTCCATGATTTCGTCATCGCGGATGCGTCCCCAGGCGGCCTTACCAGTTAAAAGCTCTAAAATGCAAACACCTATAGCCCAAATGTCAACTTTGGTATCATAGGGTCGGTCAGGTCCAACGAGAACAACATCAGGGGCCATGTATGGGATCGTGCCAACCATTGCGGTAGTCGAAGTAGGGGTCAAAGACGAAATACCAAAATCAGCTAATGAGGAGAAAAAAAGGGGGGATTATCAGTTAGATTATTTCCACACTACCGAGGTGTCATTTTTAAAATAAAAAAAAACATACCTAATTTTATTTCATTGTTTGCATCGGCCAAAATGTTTGAAAGTTTGATATCACGATGAATGACCCCATTGGCATGTAAATGTTTCAACGCGCTCAAGAGCTATTTAAATAATAATAATAATAATAATGTTAACAATGTAAGATAATAATTAAAAACCTTGAAAAAAAAAAAAAAAGATGTATTTATTTACCTCGCCGGCAATGCGTCCAACTTCCCGTTGGGTAATTTTACCAGCACGATTTGTTACATCTCCACGGGCGCACTTTTCCATTGCAATCCAAACTTCGCGTGTTTTGCCATCCCAGCGTAAGAAGCTTTCTTTGCAATCGACGATATTTTTGTGCTTGAGATTCTTAAGCACATAAATTTCATTGAAGATGAACTCCAAAGAATAGGAGAGGGGGACAATCTTGATTGCACATTCTTCACTGGGATTAGATAATGGGTGAGCGTTATAGACCTTTGCAGATGAACCTTCATCGATAACTTTTTTAATATCGTAAGTTTTGAGTGGATCTTCTACGATACTGTTTTCAGAAATCAAGCGAAGATAATGTTGCAAAGTGGCAAAAGGTTCCTTGTCGTTATTGGCCAATGGTTGAGGTGGAGGTGAAGGGGGAACAGCAGTTGAAGAGTTATCAGATGATGAGTCGGAATCGTTAGAGTTTTGACGAGGTTTACGGGTATAACCAGAGGCATTTCGACTAGATTCAGAAGCAGGAGTCGAAGCTCGAGATGTTGAAGCAGAAGCCGGTGATTTTGCTCGAGCAGTTGAAGCATTTGAACTTGGTGTAGAAGCACGGGAGTTTGGGTTTGATCGTTTGGTGTTTAACTGATGATTAACTGATGAGCCGGAAAGACGAGCCGTTGTAGCAAAAGTTGGGGATGGAAGACGAGTAACCGGGGCATTGTCGTTATTATAATTATCATGACCAGATGAAGATTTTGAGACCGAGTTGAATTGATTATCAGTTTTAATGGAGTTTTTTGTCGTATAAGAAGAAATACCGTTTTTAAAAGCAGAAGTGTGAGAGGTGACAAATTTGTTGTTGGATTGTACATAATTGTTATGATCAGCAGAATTATCAGAGTGAGTAGTGGTGACCGAGGTTGGATAGATATCATTTAAACCATTTTTGATCGGATTTTTATTTTGAGCCATGCCGTTGTTATAAGAGTTGGAGTTTTGAGAGGATGATTGACCATATGAATCGTTAGCAAATTTTTGAGAAGTAAAAGAATCAGTTCGTGTGGATGATGGAGAGGTGACCGAAGATGGATAAGAGTTATTTTGAGAGGAAGAAACCGAGAATGAAGCAGAATCGTCAGATGAATCGGAGTTAACAGATGACATTGAATCCCGATGTGGGTGATAAGAAGGATGACCATTGGAGAAATAATCTTGAGCATTAATTTGTTGTTGTTGCGATCGTTGTTTTTGGGTTGAAACTTTGCCATTAACCTTTGAAGAAACCGATGATGAAGGAAAGACCGATTGACCGTTATTGACAGTTTGACCATTTTGACCTTTAGTAGAAGCCGATGAAATTTTAACACTAGAAATTTCCTCATGAGCACTTCCGATACCGGAATCAGAGCCGATGGAGTCTACATGAAAACGTCTATTGACGCGACGTTGTGAGGATTTATCATTGTTGGGAGTACCGGAGACGTTGGCCGCAAAATTTTTAGGGGGGGTGGTACCAGCCGAGGCAACCTTAGCAACGGTGGCAAAATGGGGTTCGATCGGGTTAACGGGAGTCCAATTTTTTTGTTGACAAGTTTTTGGTTGGGGTGGTACATAATCAAATTCATCGTCTTCATCTTCATCATCTTCCTCGACGATGGCATCCAAGTCGTGTTTAGATGAAGCATGAGTTGACCATTTATCAAAATCGCTGACAGATTCATCATCTTCGTCGTCAGGACTGTCATTTTCGGCGTCGTCGTTCTGATGATCTTCCGTCATTCCAAGTTGATTACGTTGATTATTTACGTTGGTTCCATCATCATCATCATCCTCCTCGTCGTCATCGTCCGATTCAGCTGAAGAGGTGGCGTCAAATTCAGAATCCGCCTGATCATCCGAAGTGACCTCTTGTTCAAAAATAAACTCATCGACCTCGCTATCTTCAGATTCTTCCATGACAGCGTTTAAAGCAGCATTTTGTTTTCTCATGAGACCCAAAGCCTGACGATCACGAGATTCTACATTTCTATTTAACATTTCGTTTCTCCCACCGACCATCGAAGGCTCATGACGATTCATAGCGGCCGGAGATGGCGCAGTAGGTCTCGGCGGATGCAGTTCATCCTGAGGAGGCGTTTTCTTATTAGCCGGGATCAAATTCCCACGAGCCTGGGAAACCACATGAGGGCGAATGGGTGGGCTATTGTTAACCTTTGTAGGGTTATTGGCTTTTAAGAGCTCCTGAGACTTCAATTTTGACGTGACAAAAGAAGTTTTTGGAGATGTCATGGGGGAATCAGAAGGAATTGGTGATGAAGATTTGGAGGAATTAACATCCAAAGGAGATTTTGCAACAGATACGGAGGAAGCAGATTCACCACGAATTCTTTGGATATTATTCACCACAGAGCTAATCATCCTGGTTGGTTCATTGACAATAGATTCCTTCTTTGCCTTCTCCTCCTCAATATAATTTCTCATGATGTCATTTTCCAATTTTAATTCACGGTTACGAGCTTCAACTTGGCGAATGCGTTCCTGAAACGCTTCAACGAGATCTTGATATTCTAACAATTCGGAATCCCTTTCACGTAACAAGTCTTCATGATCCTCCAATTGTCTCCTCAATTTTCTATTTTCTTGACGCAAAGCACTCTCAGGAGAGGCAGCACGTACGTGGGAACGAGAGTGAGCTGAATGAGCAGCTGAAGCGGGGGGAGAAGCCGCACGTACATGAGCACGAGAGTGAGCGGAATGAGAGGCCGAGGCGGCACTTACGTGGGAACGAGAGTGAGCGGAATGAGCGGCTGAAGCGGGGGGAGAAGCTGGTCGACGAGCATTTTGCGTAGTTGATGCTTTTGAAGAGACCGCATCAATTTTCTTTTTATCAGCCTTCAAGATGCCTGCGGGTTGAGTAGCATGTGGGGTAACTGGCCTTTTTTCAGGACGAGTGGATGACTGACCATTAGTAGCACCAGAAGACTTTTGTTTTAAACTTGGTGGTGGGGAAACTGGTGGTGAATCATTTTTTGTCTTTTTAACCGTTGTTGTTTTACTGGGGGGAGCCTGAACATTTGGCTTTTTCTTTTCAACGGTGTTCTTTTGTCGATTATTATGTGGAGTTGAAGGTCTAGTTGATGATTGGGCAGCCTAATAAATTTTTTTTTTCATAAATGATAGTTAATAAATTTGTTGCAAAATTTTCACAATCTACCTTGACATTTTATTATTCACCTTCGTTGCTCCTTTGATTGTAGTTAGGTTCCTTTGTTCATTTTGTAGAATTGGATTTTGTTCCTATGATAATACAATAGAGGATGGGGTTTTAGCATACATACCTATATATATTAAACTATATGCATATGCAAGGACATGTGCAAGTATAAAAAAAAAAAATTGATGGGGATTTTACCTTCCAAAGAATTGACATTGTGTTATACATGCTGGTGGGATTATTTTTAGAATTAGTAGTGGCGCCCTAAATATGTCATTATTAAAAAAAAAAAATTTAATTTTAAAAAAAAAAAAAAAAAAAAAAAATTGGTTAATAATTATTTAGGAAAGTCGAATGAATATTCCCTTTCTAATAAAAGGAATTGACTCATTCAAAAAAAAAATTTGTTTTTTTTTTTTCAGGTCACGCTTTATGAGGATCTGCAAATGATTGGCGCAGAAACGACTTCAACAAAAAAAAAAATCATTTACCTGTCTACTGTAACCACCCCTTTCATCGTTATTAAAACTACCCATACCGTTTGGCGAGTATGGATAGTGGTCTGTTCTCGTAGGTGATGTACTAATACTATGGCGCACGGCAGATTGTAAAGTAGCCGGCATTATCTGTATTCAGTAGTATAATGAAGATTTTTGAAGATTTATTTATATTATTAATTAATGGTTTGTTTTTTTTTTTTTTTTTTTTTTTTTTTTTTTTTTTTTTTAAAAAAAAAAAGATATTGAGGTCTTAAAAAAAAAAAAGGAAATGTATATTTATATAACTTTGTCTGTTGACTTGCACAAATAAAAAATTGTTTTAAACGCACCAATTGTTTTTAAATATATCAACCCCGGGGAGTAAAGAAAAGAGGGTTGATTCAATTAAATGGATGATAAATCGATCGAGCGATTTGTGTGGAAAATGAAGAATCGAAATAAAAAGAAAGAGAAGATTTTAAGATTTTAAGATAACTTGTAAAAAAATAGAATCGCGTTTTTTTATTTTTGAATAAAAAGTTGAAAGAAAAAAAAATTACGAGACAAAACACGTGAATTCTAACGAACCACAAAAATTAGGGAAGAGTTTGAAACAACTGAGAAAAATCTCATCGAGATAACGATAGAACGAGTCAAGATAAGGGTGAAAAGGAATATCCAAACGAGAAAAAAAAAAAAAAAATATTTTTTCTTTTTTTTTTTTTTTTTCGAGAAAACCGTATCAATTTGTTACAAAACGCAGACTAACCTTGAGAGATATCCTTTAGAAGACTGCACTATGTCCGTCTTTACTTAATGTTGTTATTGTGTGGTTGTGTTTTAGTCACTATCCACAAAAATTCAATAGTTATAATCTAAAATATTTTTTTTTTTAAAAAAAAACAAGAAAGAAACGAAGATAATTTTTTCAAAGCAAATTTTTTTTTTATATATCAGATAATATTGAAAATTCGTAGACAACTTTTTTGACCTTTTTATAATATTAAATTTATAATAACAATATAAATAAGATAAATATATCTATCTATTTAAGTATTATTTATATTGTTATTGTATAACGGTATATCAAAATTTTGATTATAGATGATTATATCGGTATTATAATTATTTATATTGTTGTAATTCAATATAAATAAGCACAATTTTTTTTTTTCAAATATTAAAAATTCATTATTACGCAGTCCTGATAATTTAATCCTAATATAAAATAAGAATTATTTTTAAATATACAAATATATATATTTTATTTAAAAAAGATCTAATAAATTTAACTGTCGACAAATATGCAGAAAATTGTTTACAATATTTCGTGGGCATCACAATACTCATTTATAAGAAAGTTCATCGAGAAGAGATAAAAAATCTCTCCTTCTCTCTTCACTCTCTCACTTTCACTCTCACTCACACTCTTTTTCGAATATAAATCAACAGCGTCGCTCTCATACCGTTCGTGTTCAATCATATTATTTTTTTTTTTTTTCAACAGGAAATTTGTGTTGACAGGTTACATAAAACTCACAATGTTAAAAAATAATACATGTAGTAATACTAATTTTAGGCTTGGGATTATATATGAATCAAGTGTAACAAGGCAAATTTCGGGATTAGTTTGCAATATAAATGCAGGTTATTCTACTTATTATGGGTCATATGAAATCATTAGCATATGAATTTTCGGATATAATAAGAAATCATTTTTTAAACAATATCATAAATTCGAGAGCAAAGTAGCGACCAAAGTGCGAGCATCAAAAGAACGAGGATAATGACTTCTAAAAAGGACGTAAGACCAAAGGGCCCTTTATTCATGTGTGGATGAATCATTTTCCGCAGGAATTTATAACATCTGTTGGCAACAAATCATTGATGTAGTGTAATATTATGATAAAGTTTTCTCTCCCTTTCTTTATTTTATTTTATTTTTTATTTTTTTTTTTATTCTCAATTTATCCGATTTCATTTGTTAAAAGTTATCATCTTTTTGAGGATAAAGAACAATGTAATGAAATAAAAAACAAACTTCATACAAAAATGAAAAACAAGAGTCAGCAGATGGATGAAATGAGAAAGGACACGAGCACAGTGATTAACACCTGCAATGTGCAGTACAACAGGATTTCGAGCGAGAACGAACTTCAATTAGAATTACTTTATTAAAGTTTGAAGGAATGAACATTGTAATTCCTTGAGAAAGGCATGAAACAGGTTTGAAGCCTTTTTTTTTTTTTGCGGAAATTTTTGTTCGTGCATCTTGGCAGGGTAATTGTTAAACGAAAAAAGGGTAAGACCAAAAAGTCTCATTTCATTTTATATAGATAAATAAAGTAAAAGATCAACAAGCCTTTTCTTTCTACATATCATAGCCATAAAAATTTAGATGTCCACAACAGCAGAAAAAGAGAGAGAGAGCAAAAAAAAAAAAAAAAAAAAAAAAATAAATAACCGGATGTATGCTTATCTTTTTTTTTTTTTATTAAAAAAAAAAAGACTCTTAAAGACAGAAAATAATGGATTGGGCAATTGTATTCGGAAGATATCCTTTGAATGTGAAGTGGCGTAGAACATTCATCTGTATTTGTAATTTGCAGATTTAATTTAAATTTAAATATCGGTTGTTTTTGTAAAAAAGAATGACATTTCGGCTGATTTTGTTTAAAAAAAGAAAGATTGCAAATTTCAAAGAAAAAAAAAAAAAAAAAAATTTTTTTTTTCATCTTATCATTTTCCAATCTTGGTCACTTGCTCATTGAGAAGCGCATAAAAAAACATGAAAGGTGGAACGGAATTTTCGTTAGCAAAAATTTTTTTTTTGACATTCAAGCATGGTTTTGGGAAAAATCGATTAGTTATTATATAGTTTAGAGTTAATATTTTAAATGCAGGGCATAAAAACGAACGTGGCGGGTAACATTTGCTGAATCGAATCGGCATTGCCGAAGTGATCATCAAGAAAAAAAAAAAATCTCATTAAGATATAGATACATACAGCTTAATATCAATTAGCCATAGATTAAGGATAATATAATTTTTGACAACTAAACCTTCTAAACTTTACAGCAAGATGCGAAATTTTGTGAAGTGTAAACATGAAATAAACAAACAAACATAACAGCAACCAAACCTAGACATACGGAGGGAAAAAAAAAAATAAAAAATTTTTTTTTAGAGATAGGAAAAATTAATAAGGGCGCGATATTTAAATAAGATATGCAAAACAATATTTTTATTTTTATTTTTTTTTATTTTTTTTGGGGAATTTATTTAAAAAATAATAATCTCTTTTACGTTCAACTAAGATAAATATTGCCGAATGTTTGCATATTTCTCCTACCAAACCATGCTATTTAGTCGAGGGGGTCGTATAAAAGAGGCAAGATGTTTAGTAAACAATCGCCATGAGTGTAAACAAATGATAAACAAATCCCATTTTGAAATTTTAGAATTAGTATATACATATATTAAAAAGAGTAATTTTCTCTTGAATGATCTCAAAGAAAAACCTGCTTCCTGCATATCTCCTTAATCTCCTTTTTGACATTGGTTTACTTTTTATAAAATACGATCCCTTTTCAAGTTTCATTTCATCAATGATAATTTGAGATGAATTTATTTTATTTAAGCAACTTGTTTACAACCTCGGTTCATTCGGTAACATACATTCCATGCCACAAATATGTTATTCGGTTATGCTCTTTCTCTCCATAGTAATCTCTCTGAAATTCATTTTGACAATTTTTGGTCGTAAGGTAACAAAAAAAGAGAGAGGGAGGGCTTTTGCCACAAAAATTCATGATTTTCATATTCGGTCCTGCAGGTTTTTCTTAGGTATTTGTCGATGATGATGTCATTACCTAGTATTATTATCCAACCGCTTTCGGAATGTCATTTGAAACAATCAAGAGTTGAATTTGGGTGAGTTTAAAAACGAAAAAAATGGTAGTTTTAAATTCCTTAAAAGGATAGTGACTTCCATTGTTTATCGTTGTAACCTTTCTTTGCAGAATCTGTCAAATATGTGATAGCCGATTATTTACAGTTTTTTTTTTTAATAATATAAAATACACACTGTATGTATAAATAAATATGTATATATATATATATATATATATATTTCAATAAGCATATCACTTCCAATTAATTATTAATAATTATCACCAATTAAAAAATCAGGCGAATCAGGCCTGTACACACAATCGACAATCATTCTAATCATTCTGATAAATCACACGCGATTTTTGCATCCTCTCGTGGCAATGTTGCATCAAACATAACTCGGTCACCAACCAACACGGGTGATATCAACATAAACTAACTCTTTATGATATGATATAAAGTTTTAAGACCTTTCATCATGGAATACCCGATTGACGAATAAGGATAATCACAGGATCACACCTTTTGATATTTTATTGACTCGACTCCCCCTTGTTGGCTTTCTCTATTGTTCTCTCGAGAAAAAGTTCCCTTAAAAATATCGTATCACCATACCCAACGCTATTTCCACCCGCAGTATCATGAAACTTTGTGTATGTGATTGGTGCATACAATTAAAGCGTCTCATGCAGATGTCACTTGCCATTTTATCTCATGTAACAGCCACAATAATTTGTACGTTTTAAAAAATTGTTGCTTAAATTCTTTCATACATATGTCAAAATCATTTTCGTCTTAATAAGGGCCGTTATGGTTATATTAGTATTATATTAATGTCTATTGTCGTATTGTGATTAAAAACGGTTTTATTTAAAAAAAAAAAAAAAATATTGAAAGTGAAAATGAGAATGAAAATGGGATGGAATGGAATGGAATGGAAAATTTGCTCAAATAAATCGAAAACATGTCAAAATGAGCTTGCATGAACTCCGTAAATATTTGATGTAATTAAATATTTAAATTTCAGGCGGCGCAGCAATTTCTTTTTTATTCCAATTATGATTATGACTACCTTTTTCTGTTCATCATTTTAAATTCAAACCAGTCATTTTTTGAAAAAGAGTCCCTGCATGAAATCATGAATAACAAACGATCTTTTAGTGGTCCCAAATGTAGTAACATACATCGTACAAGCCGTTACCACTTTTTGAAATGACCCAAACTCTGAATATACGGAACGGAAATCCCCCACCTTTTCAACATGAAAAATTTAACTGGTTTGAAATCATATTGTCGTGTTACCAAATAATAAATTCATGGTAAACTCTTGAAAATGATTTTCATCAAAAATTTTCGTCCCTTTTGATATAATAATAATAAATTGTACAATAGGGATCAAATTGGCCTCTTTTTTTTTTTTTTTTTTTTTTTTTTTCTATTTCAAACATTTTTTATCATTTTTTTTCATGTGGAAAATTTTATATTTTTAAAAAAAAAACACTATTTCTAATCGAATTACTATAGTATCATAATAAGCCAACGGGCATAAGCAAACAGCTTTGCAACAAAGGGGACATGCACATCCTATTGTTCTCTAATAATTACACATGTGTTGTGTTGACTATTTTTGTTGCCGAAATATTTACATGCGCAATTTGGTAAATTACTGCGGATTTGCTGCGCCACCAGTTTTCTCATCTTCCCTCCTTTCCTTTCATTTTCATTTTTTTTTTTTTAAAAAAAAAGGAAAAAAAAAAAAAATTACGTATATGCGCAGTCAAAGGATTCTCATGATCGACATCATATAATTTTTAACCTTTTTCATTTCTGGTTAACAGCTCTTTAATATAATGTGAATGCAAAATGCGACGTGGGTTGATCTTTCAATCAAATGATTTTTTTTCACAATAGATATTATAACAATTTACGTTCAAATTTTTTTTTTTTTTTTTTTTTCTTTTTCTTTTCGCATCCTTTGTTCATCGAGCCGATTTTTTTTTTTTTTTTTTCTTTCAGTAATATAAATATTTTAAGAGATTCTTTTATAAATAAAGAGGTGATCCCTAGTTTGTTTTAATTTTTTAATATTACAGTACATTAATTACATTTCATCAAAATCTCGTTGAGATGATATGATCCATCGATTTGCGCGCACATTTACCTCTCACATAATATTATAACGTCAAAATTTATTTTTGAAGAATATGTAAATCAATATCCTTTGTTTGTACCTGTTACAATTTTTTACTTACCTATTTATTTATCTCTTGTATTTTTAATTTTATCATCATTCATCCATCAATCATTTTGGATTTGTTATTATATGCGCTACCTTGTAAATTAATGCATATTTGTTTTAAACTTTCTTAATTGAAGCTCCCTGCTTTTTTTTTTTTTTTTTTTTTTCCTGACGGATTCAAAAAAGAGCGTTTGGGGATCGAAATTTTCTCGAGATGATTTTTTTTTTTTTTTTTTTTTTTTTTTTCCCTCCCTCTCAATAAATACATAACGGATCGGATATTTCTTTGCCAAACAAGGTTCAGTCATTTACATTTCCCATTAAAAGGAAATCTTTTCAGCCTGCTGCACCGAGTTAAGGAAAAAAAAAACTTTTTTTTCTTAATGATACTCCGTGTCACATTGGACTCTGCTACCGCATGATGAATAATGAATCATACAAGCATGGAAAATCTTTTTGTGAGATCATTGCAATTATCTGATTTTTTGCTATATCCTTGAACGGTGTGAACTCCGAGAAAGTCAAGCATCCGTGTATATGCGTGTAAGCTAAGAGTTTCTAAACTTAAACCTACCGTGTGTATACACACACACACATAAACACACTTATGCACCAAAAACCAACTAATTGATTACAATGGGAAATTAAAATAGTCCTAGTTGATAAAGTTTAAACTCTATTATTACACATACATTTAACTTATTTGGTTATTATTATTGAAATCGTTTTCCGACTGGAGGCTTTTTCGGAAATACGTGATCGAATTCTCCTTATGAAAGTCGGTCATCAATTCGACGGGTTAACCGATTAGTTTGTCACCGGTTTTTAAAACAGATGCCAATTGTCCAAGACAAAGAGTCATTCGCATAATCGTATTCTTTTCAAACTTGAAACCGTTGCCCAATTACATTAAAACCGTACATCTCTATTGTTGAACTTTGATCAAAAGTTGTTAAATATTGTTTAAAAAAAAAAAAAAAAAACCGATGGATTCATAAAAAGCAAAAAGAATAAAGATAAAAAAAGCAATCACACATTTTTCTTTGTCGCGTACATCTTTTTTTTTTATGAATGCAAGCAAAAGCACAATTTGTAAACGCAACAATCTCGAAACCCGTCCGAACAATATCTTGCAGCATTTTATTTATCCTCGCACATTTGTCTCACTTTTTGGGGGTGCTTTATTTTCAAACATCTTTTTTCCTCATTTTAATCAAGGCTTCGTAACACAATTTCATAAATGAATCAGCAGACAAACAAGTTCTTTTATTCTTTGCTTCCCACATATCTATCAATATCTGTCTGCATAATAGCAAACTGTGAGCAATCTCACATTATTATTTTTTTTTGTTTTAAAATAATAAATAATACATCAATATTATCTCTAAATCTCTAAATCATGATCATTACACTTTTCACGTACTTATTGGGCTCTCATTTAAGGTAAATCAATTTTTTTTCTTAAAAAAAAAAGAGATAAAGATTGAAGATAAAAAAAAAAAGATAAAGTATATTTCTTTATTTATACATTACATTAATCTCCTCTATTGTATCAAAAAATAAAACAATTTAAAATTATTTTTTAAATCTAAATTTGTTTTATATTTATTTTTATATTTTGATCCATTTATATTTACCTTGATCCTCATTTTGTTACGTTTAACCCTTCCAAAGGTCGAAAATTTTGTGTAATCGATCACGGGACGATTCACAAAGCCATTGTTCGTTAGCACGGTCGCACCAATGAGATTGAAGTCCACCAAAAATTTTCAATTACCCCTTAAAGTCATTCTGACCTTAGTTAGTCAAGGAAATATTAAACTTTTAATGGAAAAAAAAAAAAAAAAACTTGTCGGACCTTTTTTATAATTTTTTTTTTTTTTCCCTTCACACTTCATTCATTCGTTATTTTGACATTTTTGACAGAGGGACAGCCTTTTGATCTCAAATGACAGAAACTTGTCTTTCTTAGATGATACCGCCACGCGATAAGATGACACGAGACCACGCAACAAACATAAGCTAATCCTCCAATGAGATGATTGATGACAAACAGGTTTACAATATTATTAAGATATTCCAAAAGGTCTTTGAAATCCGGTTATGAAAATAAACAAATAGGTATTATAAGGTAAATAGTGATGCAGGCAATTATGATTAATAAAATGTTGATGATGCTGATTTGTTTACCAAAAGAAAATTTGAATTTCAAAGAAAATTTAAAACATCAATGACTTACATCAAACTACGTTTATTCTCACCTTAATAAGCGTTTACGTGCAGGTGGTCCATAAACCTGGGATTGCTTACCTACCAAATGTTTAAAGAATAATAAAAAAAGACGATGCATTAAAAAGTAAACAAATGCGTCGTATCACTTTTTTCTTTCCCCTCTGGCGAAATGTGAACTTAAATGAGTAACTCTTGTGTCGGATTTAATTTATTTTTAGGAAAGTTGATCTTTACAACGCCCTTCATCCAAACAAATAATGCTCCTTCTTCAACGAAATGGTGACCCACTCCTTTTGAGGAGCAAGGATGTCGCTCACTCACCACTGACCACCCCCATGCAAGCCGATTATCATCCTTTGTGGTTGATCATTCTCTAACCGTGTATGTGCTTCATTAAGAATTTCTCCTTATGAAAAAAAAAAAAAAATGGTTTTTTCCAACAGCGGTCAATAAGAGTCAACTGCAACGTTCGAGCCCTTTCTATATTTGGAAATCCCAATAAATAAATCGGCCAAGGACAATAAATTTAATATCGAGATAATTTTTTTAATATTACATACATACATACATGAACATTTATTATTACCATTTGTTCATTAACAACGAAACGAGTTTTTGTTCTTTCTTATTTCACTTTTGACGGATATGTTTGCTTTTCTTGGGTTACAAAATTTCTGAAACAAACACTTAATTTCCATTGAAAATATCAATTTCATGTATGGTAAATCCCTTTTTTTTTTTTTTGACAAGTACTTTTTCTTTCTTTTTTCTTTTTTGAGGTGCATATTCTTCCTTGTTTGGGATGAATTATTGAATTCGCCTTTTTTGTGCTTTCTTTTCTTATTTACTTAATTAGCCGAAGAAAATGATTTAGAATATTACCATAGCGTAACATGTCATGTCTTTATATGATGGGTGTTCTTTATCGTTTCGTGTTGGTGTATTTGATGGACGTATGCGATGCGCAAAATAAAAAAAATGATGTCAGGAGTGTCGGTGCCTTGTCAAGTTCGGAAAAAGGATTCAATTTTATGGAAATCAAATGGATCTGGATCTTGCGAGAAGCAAGAAATTTTGATCATGTGAGCGTGTTTTATGTCGTTGGCTGATCCTCATATATTGATGTGATCAATCAAGTCATAATTTGATGTTACATTTGACGTTATGGTTTATTTATTGGATTGAATGTGTAAATGAATTTTTGTTTCAGTACCTTTGACATGAGCTGTCATTTTAAATAATTATTATTAGTTTTTAGAAAATAAATTTTTTTTTTTTTTTTTGTAGCATTGGTTTTAGGTTTTAGGTTTTGGTTTTGGTTTTATTGTATTGACGTATGTATAAACTTAAATTTACCAATATAACCAAAATTATAACATCAAAAAATCAACTTTTGGGGATTGTTTCACCCTTTTTTGATGGAGTAACCTTGATTGACAATAATTACAAAATAAGGAGTTATAAAGATTATTGGAGTATAAAATTTTGTGTTTCCACAATTCCCACAACGTTCATTCTAATCAGATAAAGTTGATTTTTATTTTATTTTTATTTTATTATTCAAACATCTCGTTTTGTCACAATACTATTGTAATATTTCTTATTAAGACAACTTTAATTTTTTTTATTTCTTATTGTTGGATACCCTGAAACAAAATGTCCCCAACAAAAAAAACTTGAAATCACACTGGTTTTTATCTCACTTTTTTCACAATCACTTTTTCAAACACAAGAATAAAAAAAAAAAAAATGCTCTCTTATCAAAATAAATAATAACAATAATAATAAATAAACAAAAAACAAAACCTTAAAGAACAATGTACTATTTACATCACTATTATTCGAAAATTCCTGAAATTTACTCAAGGGAAGGAGGATAGAAAGAGAGAGACAGAGAAATTGAAAATATAATGAAATTTATGGCGTAACCTTAAAATCAAAATCGAAATGATTTCATTTATTGGCTTAAAATTTTATTTACATTTTTTTGTTGAATCATTTTTTAGTTTGTGATGTGCAAAGGTAAATGTTCAGCCCAATTTTTTTTTTACAAATATTGTTGTTGTACATTTCAAAGGGAAATTCATTGAGTACTCAGTCATTAAACCTTTTTTCATTTATTTTTTTATTCCTTTATTTTTTCTCTCAAATCCGGTGTTAACCGAGGAGACGAATCCTTAGAATCACTACAAAATGATCATGGTTGCTATATTTATAGGGTCACATGAGATCAATAAAGCCGAACTCTGGTCCCTTTACTATCAATACAAATTCGAACTCTTGGTGGACAACTTAGGCATCGGGTGGCCCTAGGTTTATGTATCTAATGCGTGTCACGTGACATAAAAATAAATATTACGCCAGAGAACGAGTTTATTTAAAACAAACGCGTCCGCCGACTACTCGATATGGTTAAGCGGGTCTCATTCTAATTAGCTGTCAAATACGCGTGATTAGTACGAGCACAAGTTATCCAAACGTTTTGAATATATAAACATTTTTGAAGATAAAATATTATTTGCTAACGGTGATGTCCACAGATTGCCCAATGCGTCCGAAATGATGCTTGTAATAATTTTTTTTTATTTTTTGTTTGAGTATGATAAATATTATTATTATTTTTTTTTTTTTTGACAACCGCAATGTTTACCCTTAAAGTTTCTAAACAAACCACCATGACTATTAATTTAAATTACTAGTCATTTCTTGTTTAGATTTAAACTAGATTTTTATCTTGTACCTTGATCTACTTTTTTTGTTGGCGTTATACGGTAATTATATTTATGGTAGTATTGAGCGTTATTTGTTCAAGGCCACGCTAAATAAGATCAAGACCATTCGGTCTGTTCGGTCCGATATGTTCATTCACCATCACCATTTACCGATTTACCTATTACGCGAATATATTGGTAGGTAAAATGAGCTGCTTTTAACTGAAGTGACCCTAAGGTCTAGTAATCGGATGTATTGCAGAGCGCATTGATCAATGAAAAAGTTGAAAACTAATTCGATTACTATTTATAGCATTCATTATGTTTATTTCATTCTTATTTCCCTCCCAAATAATATCTCTCCACATGTTTGCCCTTTTTTACATCAATGTGGCACAACCGAATAATGTTCCAAGGAACCCTCCTCTCTTCATTGAAAGATCAAAAAAATTATTATTCTACAAGACCTTGAGATATCTTACTTTATTTTTATTTTTATTTTATTTTATTTTTTTATGTTTTAGGGATAATGCTTTTTAGGCGTATAATGATACCAACTTTCATTGGGTGGGAATCATTTAGCAATGGGATTCGTTCGATTATCAATTAACGTATTATCGGTTACATTTTGCTTGTCACAATGTCAACGATAATTCGTTCCCAAAAGTAGTACATGTATGAACATCGACCAGAACCATCAGAAAAATTTTCGAATCTTTATGTGAACACTTTTTTTTTATTTTGTGTAATGAATGAATCATGGAGGATATTATGATTATTATGATTATGATTATTATTATTCAGCTAGATTATTTTTTTCTTTGATGATATTTAATCAATCTTTATTCAACGTTTTCCCTCCTTAATATTATTATGAACAAAGTTTCATTACCTAAACAATTATTCATCACCAATTTTGACACGTTTCATTTCATTGGTTCTCTATCAAGCTACAAAAGGGGTTAAAACAATATTAATAAAATATTTAATTTTAATAAGGGGGTGAGTTTAAGTTACCTTTGGATTTTTAGTCATGTTTATGTTTTCTTTTTTTATGTCGGTATCACTTTGATAAAATCTAATGTAAGGGACAAAATGAAACGAGTCATTTTCTTTTTGTAAAAGAAATGAGAGGCTTGTAACTTTTTTATTTTTATTTTGTTGTTACATACAAGGAATGAATTACCTTTTAATTCGTCATTAACCATCGCAAGACAAATTTGTTCTTTAACCACAAATGGTAATCAACAATTATTAAGGATTTAGATTATTAAACAACACGCGATAATATAAATATTATCATTTTTTTTTTTTTTTACGATCAAAAAGATGACGAAAATATTTTTTCACAATTCTCTTCTTTAATCTTTCTCATTACGTAATCCGAATTATTCCGTCAGTAGAAAATAACAAGTTTAATTTCTGTTTTTTTTTCTTGAAAGAAAAACTCATGGGGAAAGTTTTAAAGGGAAATTATTTGGCCAAGCCACTTTTGTAATATTTACGATGCGCATGGCATTCTTTATTTTAATCGGAAATTACACATGAAGAAATTCATCAAATATATAAACTTTTTTGTAATGTCGTAAAACATTAATTATTTTGAAATACGCAATCTTACAATCTCATTCAAATAAATTGACAAAAATGAAATTAAAACAACAATTGAACACATTGTTCATGTTTAAAAAGGGGGGGGTCAGTTAATCTGGGATAAAAAAAACCACCACCACCAACTCTATTTTTAATAATTGCTTGTGACGTACCTCAAATAACGCTTAGCCCTTCAACCTTTTTTTTTTTTTTTTTTGAAACAATTTAAAATTTCTTCAATTCTTTTTCTTTTTTTTAATTTTTACCCCACAAATAATCTCATGCTTAAAGGGATCTTGGTAAATCCCACGTGTGAGCATTTTTAATTTTTCTTTCGGTTATTAATTAACTCTTTCACAAGTAATTCATATGTAAATCAAAGATTGAAATGTAAATTTCTTTGATATTAATTTGAAAGTCATTTACTATATATCATTTATTAAAGTTAAACCTTTTTTTTTTGGCGGGAAAAAAAAAATAATTTTTAAATTAATTCTTCATTCTCCTTTACATTATTTTTATGTCATGATGATATAATAATAATAATAATAAAATTACAATCAAGATCGGAAGATCCCAATAAAAGATTTTCTATTAGGTAATCAATGTAAAGATCATTTTTTTTTTTTTAATTTTTGAAGTAAATACAATTTGGCGGGAAAACTCTAATTTCAAGTATCTGAGAATTATTAATTAATTATAAAATTCAAAAAAAAAAAATTCAAATAAATAAATAATAAAAAAAAAATAATAAATTTTTTTTAAAAAAAAAAACAGTAAATCATCGCAAAGCAAACGAATTGTTTGTATTTGAAAGTGAAAAAAAAAAAAAAAATTTAAAGTTCTGCAAAGATTATGTTCGTTTCAAGCACAATAAAAACTTGCAAGAAAGTCTTCATCAATGTACGGCACGTGATTTTTAGAGCACTTTGGCCTGTATCAATGATTTTTCTTAACTTCAGCCCGAATTATAAACATTCACGTTATGAACATTCCAATTCGGGAATATACGTTTTATCAATCTCATTTTATAATCGGTAAAAAGGTATAAACATCAAATAATATTCTGTACAAGCGCATTCATGGAATCTTGGGAATCATATTTAGAGAATTTAGGGAAAGTCGCGGTCTGATATCTTTGGAGAAAGAAAGTTGGATCCTTTATCTAGTTCCCGTCGCAATCTGAATCAAACCGTCATGCCCGTCTAATATTCGCGTCAACTAGCGTAATTCCCGATGATTTTACCATTCTCACGACACGAGCATGTGACCTCCCTCATACGTAAGGAATATTGTCATCGAGGTTTCTAAATGCACATATTGTTGAAATATCTATTACCAGAAGAGATACTGCAACGCCAGACAATTTTGGGATATCTCCTATCTGTCAATTGGTAAGAAAAGTAATAAGAAAAAAAAATAGATATTAAATTATAAAACTACTGATTGAAAATCTAAAAATGATTACTTGTATCATAGTTTAATGGCCAACAAATATAGAAATATTCTTTTTCTTATAGTAAGTAAAAAATTTATTACAAAAGAATAAAATAATTAAATGATTAAATGAAATAAGAATTCATAAAATGAAATATTAAAAATTATAAAATTATAGATATTTTAATATAAATAACATAATTCTATTAAAAATAAATTATATAAAATTATATAAAAGTAATATAGTCAATCTCTTTAAATACATCACTTTTGGAACTATAGTGAAAATTTTAAAAAAATGCATTTAAAAAAAAATATTTATTTAATGAGAAAATTTCTATATAATTTCTACATATTTAATATTAAACACAAGCATGCATTTAAAAAAATATATATATTTAATGAAGAGAGAGTTAACTGTAATACTATAAAAAAAATCTATTTATAAATTATATTTATTAAAACTTTTTAAAAAAATTATAATTATTATAACAATTCTTTTAATAATAATTGATAAAAATAAAACAAGAAAATACAAACTATTATTGAAGTAATTAAACTTTAATATATTTTAAATTTATAAAAGCACACTTGTAATATATGACAGGTTATACCGACTATATTGTTTAAAAAATATGATTAAATCAAATTTTATAAGTAAAACCTCTTTTAACACTCTAAGTAAACTTTTAGAATAAGTAAAAAAATATATTTCTATATAAATTTTAAAGTCAAATATAAGTTTTATTAAAGTTTATTTTGAAAAAAAAATTTTTTATATAAATTATCTATAACGTATTTGTTAATTATTTTATCAATCATTTCTAAAAAAGTATTTCAAAGTATAGTATTATTAATATAACTTGTTATATATTATATGAATACTTTATAAAATAAGTATTAGATAATTATAACATAAAGTTTTATTAATAATATATTATAAAACTTTAAAAAATAATTATGTAAATTTGTATTTAAAATATATAATTATAAATTTTTATTCAAATATAATTTAACTTATTAAAAATATTTTAAAGATTAAAGATTTTTTAACTTGTAATTTAATTTAATTTGACTTATTAGAAGGTTTAATTATAATTTTTTAAATTAGAATTAATAATAAATATTAAATTAATTAGAATTTATATAATAATATTAAATAGAATTTTTTTACTTAAAAATACTTTTTATAATTTAATATCTTTAATAAAAATCTTTATAAAATTATTATTTTTACATAATAAATAAAATATATTAAATGAAAATAAATTTGTATATTTATAATAAATCATTTTTTTTTTTTAATTAAAATACTAAGTAAACTATTATTAAAAATATATTTTTTCTATCATATTAAATATATTATTAATTAATTTTTATAAAATTCTTTTTATTTTCTTTTAGTTATACTTTTTACATTCACAAAATTTTTATAAAAATCAAAACAATTATTCTAAAAGTATTATTAAATTTAAATATTAAAATTATCTATTTATATTTTAAATTTTTTTAATATTTTATACTTAAGACTTTAATTGTATATCTAAATATAAAAATTTATTGTTATTAATAAATTATTAAATACTTTTTTAAAATTTTTATTTTATATTGCATAAATAATAATAAATAATTATATATATAAAATATAACACTTTTAATTAGTATTATATAAATGATATAGTAATTAATTACAATCCTATGATACTAATTACAATTAATTACAACTAAAGATAGTTCTACAATTAATTGCAACTAGTGATAAATAAGTATCACAGGATTACAACTATTGTAACATTAATAAAAATTCAGTTACAATTAGTTACAACATCATATTTAGTTACAACTATGTAATACTTATTTATAATTAGTTATAACTAGTTACTGTATTATTTTTAGTATTAAAAATAATTACTTTTTTAATATAATTTTAGTAAATTATAAAAGATTAATTATATAAACTTATTTTTATCTAATATATATTAAAAAATATATATATATATTGTCACTATGGAATTCTTCAACTCGAGGTGGTCGTGTTATTAAGTCTTTACTCGAAATTTCTTAACTACGGCTTTACTGCGGTCAAGACGTTAGGATCTGCCTAACTCTTAACTTTACCAAATCTACGCATTGAACTTAAACAAATCTATCAAGTATGAAGACTTGAAAGACGAGATTACGAACAATTTTAATTAAAGAATTCCAAA